>SNQJ01S0002743.1:159307-192106 GCA_010110895.2 Picea sitchensis | reverse complement strand
GATGATCAGTCATCTCCAGCTCCAGCTTCTCTACCATCTCGGTTGAAAAGAGATTATCCGTGCTACCACTGTCTACAATGACCTTGCATACCCTGTCCTTGGTTTTGCAAGCAGTCCGAAAAAGTCTGGTCCTTTGGATTGAACTCTCCACCTCCTTCTCGGGTGTCAAAAGGACTTTTCGCATCATCAACGATCTTCCACCTTCAGCATCTTCTGCCTCAAAATCCTGCCTCTGTACTTCGGTGATGTGATATTCTCCCCATTCTTTCTTCTTATCTGGACACTTGTAAGACTTTTGCCCATTCTTTCCACATGTGAAGCATGTGATTACTCCACCTCTTCCTCTTCCTCTACCTCTAGTACGAGGAAAAGTATTTTTGTCAACATAATCTCTTCTCTGCTCGGTATGTTGCCCACGCTATTCAACATATGGCCCTCTCTGTGAGGTTCCACCTCTCTCCGTTCAAGCTTGAGGTTTCTTCCAGTCCTCCTTGGGCTTCTGATATTTATCCTGGGCAACTAATTTGCCTCTGGGATGACTTCTGCCTTGGCTTCTTTGACCCTGCTTTCGGCTCAGCTTCTCTTCCGTTTTCAAAGCCATCTGATAATCATATTCCACCGTTTGGATGGTTACCATGCTCATCTCATCCTGGATATTGTATCCTAGGCCATTCATATATCTACCAACTTTTTCATCATCGCTCTCCCGATGACCTACCCTGATGTTCAGTTTATAGAATTCTTCAGTGTATTCTTTCACTGTCATCATTCGATCCCATCTTTTGATCTTCTACTTGCCTTTGCAGCGTCTGTCAACTTGTAGTTCATCCCACCACAATGTTGCATGTCCTTTCAATCTTGTGACAGCATGCTTGACTTTCTTGTCCTCTTCGACATCTTCGTAGTCAAAGTATGTTTCTAGAGCTCTAATCCAGTCTAGAAGCTCCTCTACATCCAAGTTTCCCTCATAAACTAGAATGTCGATCTTCTCTCTTGCACCCATCCTTTCAATAGATTTGATCAAATGCTCATTTGTTGCATCCTTGGCTGCAACTTCTTCTTCATTTTCAACCTCAATCTCACTTTCAGAATCACTAAGATCCCCATCACTGACTGTGTGTCTTTACGTTGTCTCCATGTCTTCGAGTCTAACTCGTAGATCATGCATCTTATTCTCCATGGTTGGATCTGTTATCTTCCTGCCTCTTCTTCTCGGCATTTCCCTATCCTATGGATCGGGTGATTTTCTATCTCTTCTTCTTAGCGGCAAGGTGAATCTTCTCTCTTCTATAGAAAGCAAAGAATCTTTCTGAGCTCTGATACCAGATGGTGTGTATCAGAGTTCTCTTTCCCTCTTATGCCTCCCTCGTCTAAAATATACAAACAAGAATCAAGGCTCTGATACCAGATGGTACCAATGTCCCCTGCTTCACAACCCATAGGTCGGAAGGTTCATGTCAGCGTAGGATCTTTTCCTTCGCACGGCTTGAAGAACTCTAACTGGTTCTTCTATTTCCCTATTGGGAAATCTTCACCCACAACAATCCTCATGGTATCCCCTCTTCTCACTCGAGGGATTGGACTTCGCAACTTCATGAGGTCAGTGGTCGAGCATTGTACCCTCGAATCCTCAAGGCTTGACAACAGTCAACGTTGACCGTTCCCGTCTCCTTCGGGATTTTCCCTATCACGATTTCGACACTTGCGATGTCGAACAACTTGGTTCCCTGACTCTTGAATCCTGATATGCCGAAACAACGATATACTTCGTGAGTTTGGATTTTCAACACCTTCACTCCATCGACATTTCGGAGTTCGCAATATTGTGAATCCTAATGCAAATGTTTCAGAACTTCTCACCGCGAAACCCCAAAATAGCACACCACCTGTCCACTGATTGACCCTTCTGGCC
Source organism: Picea sitchensis (assembly GCA_010110895.2). Classification (NCBI taxonomy): domain Eukaryota; kingdom Viridiplantae; phylum Streptophyta; class Pinopsida; order Pinales; family Pinaceae; genus Picea; species Picea sitchensis. The sequence continues at coordinate 190,194 of SNQJ01S0002743.1, read as the reverse complement.
CCACATTGTTCTAGTAGCTATTGGGATATTGCGGTTCATGATTTTTTGATTCGCGTTGCAATGTTCATGGGACTTCAACCCGTGAAACCCCGATATGGAATTCCACGTGTAAATCCGACGGTCCTTGTGACTCGGATCTATGGTCCTGCCCCTCCTAAGATTGGAACCCCTTTGGAATACTCACCGTATCTTCCCTGCTCCTTTGTGAGATCTGACAGCTCACGGAACTTTGTGAATTCTCCTCAGAGAAATTCTAACCGTCCATCTCTTCCCTCTGAGAATCTCTGCGCAAAAAGCCAAAGTGCTTCTCTCTGAGGAACTCATCTTCCCACGACACAAACTTATGACACCTTCTTACAAACTCCAGTCACAGCTTCCCTTTGTTTTCCTTCAATAGTTTCGAAGGCCTTGTCCTTCTTGAGCTTTTCCCAACTTTGAATCTTTCAGAAAACCTCTTGCACGCACCCCTTGCGGTAGACTTCAGACACTTACAAGTGTTGAAAACATTCGACCCTGCGCACACCTACAACAACAGTTTCTAGATGCTTCACTTAGATCCACAACCCCTGAGACTTCTCTTGGCCTACACACTCCTTGCACGGCTCCTATGCCCAACTGCACCTCTGCAGAAATGAGAACAAAAGATAAACTACCTGAGCCCTTTGTCAATGCACTCCTTGCAGACAACTTCGACTGCACTCCTTGCAGGAACTCTTACTCAGATAGAGAAACAATTGAAACTCATTCCTACTTCCTTCAGAATTCAAACTCATACATGAAATCATATACACAGCATATAAAGAAAATGTATAACAGGAAGCAAACATTCATGAGCATATCACTTAACATCAATACACAGAGAACAAACACGACGCCATAAATTTGAATCCAAGCTTTTTCTATTAATTGAAATATCTATACATGGGTGTTCTTACACAACTCTCTACTTCTTCTATGCTCTTCTTCCTTCCTGATCTAATGTTACAATACACAATGAGGGTGTCTATATCCTGTTTCCCTCTTGCGCTCTAAAACTGTCAAATCTAGAATTAAATTCTATCTACCTACATTAACTACTTTAAATGCCTTCTACCTACTAAGGACGAGAGCAAATTTCTCAAGGTCCATTTACATCATACAAGTGTGCTCGTTCTTAAATGGCTTCATTTAAGATTGCATGTCAACTTCAAGGGGATTTCAAAATTTGTGTTGGCGCCTGTCCAGCTGTCTGATTACTTCCGCACTGGCTCGCTTGATGTTGGCGATGCTCCTCCATCAGTTAGTATCATCTTATACTTCAATCATACCCATCCTGATATTTCCTTTGTTGTTGGTCTTGTTGCCTGGTATATGCAAATACCCCATGAAATCCATTGGAAATAAGCTCAAAGGATACTTCATTATGTCTGTGGTACAGTTCAATTTGGGATACATTACAGTTCAAGGGGACTCCTTCAATGGTTGGTTTCATTGATTGAGATTTTCCTTGTGACCCTGATGATCGAAAGTCTATTATAGATTATGGTTTTGATCCTTGGTTCAGGACCTGTCTCATGGGCCTATAAAAAACAACATGCTATTGCACTTTCTTCAATAGAAGCAAAGTACGAAGCAATGATAAATGCAAATCAGGAAGCCTTGTGGCTTCGACATATCTTTTCATATTTTGGATTCCAGCAACAACAACCGACCAGCCTTAGGTGTGACAATCAGAGTGCTATCAAGCTTGCCAAAGACCCAGTTCAACATTAGTGCAACAAGCACATCGAGCTACACATGCACTTCATCAGAAATCTCATTCATGATCAAGTTATTGAAGTGCTCTTTTCCCTACAAAAGATCAAGTTTATGACATCCCCAAAAATAAATAATTTTTGAATTTGAAAGTTGTTAGGAAAATTATTCAGTTTTTGGTAAATTTGAATTTGGAAAATTTTTTCCATTTATGGGAATTTCGAATTTCGAATTTGGTAAATTGTAATTAATTATTATGACTATTGGGAAGAGATCTCATTTGAACCAACTAACTATTTGACTATGACACTTGTATGAAAACAAAAAAATTTATAATTATTGCAGGAGGAAAAATGGAACAACCATGTTGAAATCAGTTGACCATGACTCCATGAGTGGGGAAACATGTTGGAACTACCTCGGGGTTGATTGTTACAAGTGAAAAATTAGAGATTTGTCCATTGGAAACCCTCTAAAAATTAGTGATTTAGAAAGATGGGAAAATTCCCAAGGGAGGGAAAAAGACCTAGGAAAAAACATGGTTTTGATAAATAGCATATGTGAGGAGGCAGGACGTTGCCTAGTATGCTGGAAAAAAAACTACGGGGATACTTGTTGTTATGAACATTGATTGTTGAGTGTGAGGCAAGGGAGAAGACTACTGATAGAGGAAGACATTGTTGATGAGGAGATTTCAAGTTTTCCCTCATGGATTCATGGTCAGGCTAGGGGGTGAATCGGGAAAGTGATTTGGCTGCCCTATTCTACGGTTGGGAGGAACGTAGTTGTTCCCTTTGTCTTCCTGCATACTGGTTCAGATATGTTAATATTCTCCTTCTCTGTTTGAATGATTATGTATATCTGATATATGCATTTGTTTGTGTTGAAGTGAAATATTTTCGTGAATGAAATTTGTTCGTATGTGGAGTTTATAAAAGATAACCTAGTTCTGGAATTTTCCCTTCTATAATTTGGCTTTCTAGGTGGTATTATCTATGTATCATTGTATTTTTAACAAGTCTAAATATACAATAAATTTATGTGTATCTTTGTAATTAAATTTCATAGAGTTCATATTTAATAGTTGAGTTTTCCTTTCTCGTATAAAGGGAAAGGTGTGAGACAGTTACATATATATATATATGCAGTTGGTACCTTGCATAGATATATATTTGCTTAGACGAAAATGTTGTAACTGTGACAGAAACGCCAACTGGCAATAAAACTACTTTTCGTATAGAGAAATATTGAATCGGAGAGTCTGAACTCCTCTTTAATTTTTTTTACAATACCAATTAAGATTGAATAAGCTACGTTGATCAGATATAGATATTACAGAAGTAGAATCACTCCATAAATATGCATCTATATATTTATATATAAATAAGTGAGCTGGAAATAAAACACAGAATCTTAACCTCAGTTTACCATTATCTTGATAACTCATATCATTATATTTACTCAGTGTTGTGTCTAATATAACTATTACCAGTTTAGATTGAAACATATCGGCAATAACAACAAGGCATGTTAACAGGAAGTAAAATGACATAATATTGTAGATCTAATACACTTCGATATCTTTTCTTAGAAATCAAACATTCTAGATTTGTAATAGAGCCTTCAATTTAAATAGTAATCCATGTTAATTAATTTCTAGAGTAGGGTGAGACCCTAAACGATAAGGAAAATCATTTAAACAGACATTTCATTACTTCAAACAAATAGGATAATCTTGTACATAAATCATTGCAAGAGTCATACTAATATTCAGACCAAACTCTAAGTTAAAGTTGGGAAATTTTCCCTTTCCAAGACCGATAGGACACTGAGGAAACAACAATGAATGACTACATGTAAAATTGCAACACTGACTGTTTGAACTTCAAAAGGGTTACAGAAGGGAGCTCAAATACCTTTTGCACCGAGCATGCAGATGAGTATCTGAAACCTTTGTGTAGATGAAAAACCTAGAAGAATCACCATATGAAGATTAGAAAATTATATATAGGGAAAACTTAAGAAAAACATGAACAAAGTGATAATTGTTTATTAATACATCATACCAAGACATTACTTAACTTCTGATTCTCGGATTGCATGAATTTTTCCCTTGTTTCTTTCCATCTGGAAAAATGCTTGGGGCCAAGGATGGATGGAGCAATAACTCACTGATGGGTACCCTCGCATCAAACAGGGCCCATAATTAGTGATGCGTACCAATTCAAAAAGAAACTATTTAAAACAATACAAGGAAATATTTACACAGTATTCATAAACATATTTTTTCCTACACAGGACAAAAGCTACTTAACAATTGAGTTATAGATCTACCAGAAGCAATGTACAGGGGATATAATATTAATTTAGCGATTGACATAGAAACCCCTGGCCACTAAATTCAAATCGTAGGGATAGCGAAAATGAAAAATAGAATATGAGAAATTTCAGGAGACTTCATTGGTACTGTAAGATATCTTAGTATGCCAAAAATCACAGAGGTCTTTTAATTCAACGTTGGACAACAGATTGAGACCACAACAGAGACAAGATGAATTATACAACGCTATATGCATTTCATGATGGGACTGTTTCGTAAGACTCTTACCCTTCCTCAGATAAACGAGAGTTTATTTTACTATAACCTACTGAGGGGTGGTGTATACAATAACACAACAAAGAGGACTATAACCATAACTAAATGATGCAGGAGCATTGTCAGCAGCCAAGTGAGCATGAAGGTGGAAGCCAGCTGGGAAGAGCACCAACACATTTTGAATATTTTGAAATGTTTTTGAAAATAAATGCGCAGATATTAATGTAGTAGTTGGGGAGGTGTACTCACATTTATGCCTAGATACTGTAAATAGATCTTGAGTGATTTTCTCTCATCTGTCTAATGTAATGGACATTAAGTCTGATTAATGAAGGTAGGTAGCTTTGAGTTAATAGATTAGACAGTTTTAGGAGCATAGGAGGGAAAACGAAAATAGACACCCTCATCTTTGTATTCATTAGAACATTAGCATAGAGCAGAAGAAGAGAGCTATAATAGAGAGTTGTAGAGAAGAACCCATGTACAGAAGCTTTGAATTAATATATGAAGATTTGAATTAGATTCATGGTGTTATGATGCTTTCTATTTATACATGTTGAATGGTATGCTTACAGTTGTTTTATTCTCTCTGTTATGCATTTTCTTTAATACTGTGTTGAATGTATGATTTCATGTTGAATGTTTGAAGTCTGAGAGAAGAAAGAGAATGAGTTTCAATTGTTTCTCTTCCTGAGAGAAGTTCCTGCAAGGAGTTCAGTGAAACATTCGCAAGGTGTGCGTAGGCTAGTCGAGGCCTTAGAACTTATCAACTAAGGTTGAAAGGTGAAAGACTATTGTTGCAGAAGGTGCACAGAGTCGAGAGTTCAAATACACAGAAGTATTTGAAGGTATTCCACAAGGAGTGTGAGAAGAGTTCCCTTTTGAGGCTTGAATTTACACCAAGAGAAAGCTCAAGAGGGTTAAGTACCTTTGAAGTATTCAAAGGGGGATGGGACCCAAAGTTTCCTCGCAGAAGTTAAGTTCTAGTAGAAAGACACTGGTTCATTTCATAGAAGTTATAAAGGAGGAAATGGACGGTCGGAATTCTCTGTGGAGAACTTGCGAAGTCGCGAGGACCGTAGGATCCAAAGGAGTTGCAGGGTGGTTAAGTACTAGATGAACCCATCATTCAGGAGGTAAGATCCAACATGGACCATTGATCATGATTGTTGTACCATCAATATTATTTCAGTGTTTCAGGGTTTGTAGGTTCAAAGTGCAAGTCAAAACCCTTGGTCACTCCAACTCCTGAATCATGAAATGGATTCTCGCGTGTGAAGATGAGGAGTAGAATTTTCGGCAATTTGGAAATCCGGAGTTCGGTATTTCAGGGGTCTTGACGAAAAAGAGTTAAGGCATAGTGGAGTGAAAATCCTCAAGTCACGAGTCACGACAGGACTTGGGTGGTGTTTCAAGATTTTGGCACTTCGGGTGTCGGCAAGCCGAGGAAACAGCGTTATGGGATCGAGAGTTTTGAACTCCAGGTACCCAAAAGCCTAAAATAACATGGACCGTCGAATCAAAAGGGAGTCTATTTGTCATTGTTTCTGTAGAGGTGCTATTTCAGAGTTAGGAGTTTCGAAGGGGTAGAGGAATAGAGGTCATAGGATTGTTCAAGTCCCAAAAGCTGGGAAGCTTGAGGGAACAAGTGGCAAGAATCCACGTCAAAGACATAGAATAGCGAAGTGGATAGGTGGCGCGTACTCGTCGCCAAGTTGAGTCAAACAACATTGACTATTTTAGAGTTTTGGAGGTTGAAGAGCTGGGAGACTAGCATCAGGATTCGTGAAATCACAAAGTCTGAAACCCTGAATCAGCAAAAAAATCTCGTTCATAATAGTTGCATATTCAGCCTTTGTTGAACGCATTAGGATTCGACATTTCATCATTTTTGAAGACGATTTGTTGGGATTCTTTTTTTCGAAATTCCTGAATTCACAAAATGCGACACAGTTGTGGAGGAGGACACGGCCAAACATTTCGGCATTTCGGCATTTCGAGTTTCGGTAGGTTGAAGAGCCAAAGAACTCGACAATAAGAATCACGAAATCGCAAAACCTGAAGTCCCGATTTGGCTAAGGGCACGATTTCATTGTGGTCATGAGGTTTGGGTGATGCCTTGTGTTTGGTCACGTGGGCATACTCATAAGGAACTATGGAAAAAAAACACCATTGTGTGTGTGGGATTCCCTGTGGAGGAATCAAAGATTCAATTAGACTCAAGGGAAGATTTAGAATGATTCTGCGTGGATCTCGGCCCAAGGGTTGGGGGTCTGTATCACTAACGAAATGATTTAAGGTTTCAGAGTGGCCTTAGGTAAGTGGTCTTCCTTACGCTCTTGAAGGCCAGAACATTGAAGAAAGGTAAACCAAAGGCCTCATGAAATGTATAACCATTTCCATTATCCAAGCTATATATTGTCAAGCAACCTTGACGTCGAATGACTTCATAACCATAATGATTGTTATAATACAAAGGGTTTCCAATGTGACTAACTAGATGCTCTTACCTTGTTGATGCGGAGTCCCAATGGAAGAGGTCCACCCAAAACGTTTTGTTCCAGAATGAGTTCACAACTTAAGCACTGAGTAGTTACAAAGAAGGTTTGATAACTCGATCATAATCACATGAAGTACACAGAGCCGATGTCAAAAGAAGACTAATGAAGACCGTAACCTATAACACCCATCTACTAGTCTAATGATGCTTAATGGCAGTACCATAGCTAGGGTAAGGTGGAAATATTTTAGAGGGACACATTAAACTCATTATAATCCCGAGGGGCTGTTTTCAGAATGCCTTAAACACTCTGGGAGAAGAGTCATTACACTTTCTCGACCATATCCAAAGTTGATTCCACCTCAATCCATGGGAAAATGGAATTGGCAGACAGTTCAGATTACTTGTTATAGTTTGGTTAGGGTTCGTTGTACTCATCGACTTCCATCAAGGAAAAGGGAGCCTCATATCAAGAGTTTGTTCGGATGGGAACGATAGTTATCCCTAAAAGGGTGATGTGAGAACTAGTCCTTAACTACCATCTCCATGTCTTATACTCACACATACTAGGACCACGTTGATAGAAAAGGGTTCATTAAGTTCTCTGCCACCCATACCCAAAGAAGCATATTGGCCACTCTAGTATTTATGAAGGGTCATTCGTAATACTCTTCTCACAGTAAGCCTTGTTGGTGCTATACCAATTGGCAATAGACTTTATAGATATAGGTTATTACATAAACATTTTGTGGCGCAATAGGTTTGGTAATAGTTATGTTTATATATATAGAATGTTGCATAAATATTTTGTGGCGTAGTAGAATTTGGCAATAGACACACACACACACACACACACACACACATATATATATATATGTTGTTGCATAAACACTGTGGTATATATATGTATAGTTGCTAAGGACAAAAGTATAGCCTATGCGGTTAGAAAATAAAGAAACACTTGTATGATTGCAAGGAGTCGAGGGTTTCAAGGATGAGGTGAAGCTTTATAATCTCACTTATAAAATAGATTTTATAAGTATTAATGTGGGAGGAAGAAGCACATAATCTCCTTGTAGCAAGACTATAATTAAATATGTCTTTAATTTGAGAATCTATGACCATAAAGAAAAAAAAAATTATGGTAATTAGAGGTACATTACAAAGTTGCAGACATTTTCACAAAGTCTCTTACATAAGTGAAGTTTTCCAAACTTTGATCTATGTTAGGAGTTCAGTAAGTTGTCATTAAGGGGGGGTAGGCTCTAATTCCTCCTTCCTTCTCCTATTGTGTCACTATTGTAAATCCTTCAATACTATCCCAACTTGTTCCTAAGGGGGATGTCAAGATATTTAGACAATTAGGAGTTAGTTAAGATCTACTTGGTCTAATGTGTCATTAGGTAAAAGTGTGTTTCTTTAGTATGCACTAGTATGCATTTGTAGTTAGGAAATCCGATGGTCACGATCTGTTCCCGACATACAGTAATCCGACAGTTCATATTCTCCTGGATCTTAATGGTCATTGATCTATGGCTTAACACCCAATTGGTCCATGATCTCTATTTAAAGAGCATGGAGGTTCATTTTTCGATGATCGATTATGAGAAAATATCTTGTAAAATCTCTCTGTAATTTTTTTCTTTTGCATCAATAAATTTCTCCAAGTGGTCGCATTGGCTAGGGTCGTGGATGTTTCCTCATATGGGTTTTACCATGTCAAAACATTGGTGTGTTGATCTTTGATCTAGTTGTGTGAGTGGTCACTGAAGGTTTTCGTCCTCTGTTGAAATACTTGTGTTGTCTAACAACCTAAAGCCAATTTGTCTTTGATCTTGCAGGTTTTAATCTTAGTAATAACTTTGTAGACAAAGTTACATATATATATTGGTCTATATTCATGAAAAGAAGATGATTTTGACTCCTTCGGGATGAGAGTTAGAAATGTACAATTTAGTGAACCACTTACCTTAATGGAAATATTGTCTCTTCCACTTCATTTAACAGATATTTACCCATAATATCAAAAAGGTGGTGGAAAATCTCTTGGGTCCATGCATCTGGGCCTGGGATTTTCTCCTTTGGCATCAACTCTACAATTTTCTCAACCTCCTAAAGAGTGACATGCTTACCAACCTCATTGATTTCTTCATGTGTGAAGACTATTGGGACTTCTTTTAACACATTAAGTTGGGTTAAAGTATCTTCATTGACCTTTTCTTTATAAAGAGAACTATAGAAGTTGAGAGAATCTGCTTTAATCCCAGTCTGTGTATGTTGAATATTCCATTCTAAATCCAAGACATCATGTATATATTATTATAATTCTTTCTATTCTTTTCAAATTTATGAAAATCTTTTGTATCCCTATCCCCAATTTTCAACCAAATGACCCTTCTCTTGAGTCGCCACAATTCTTCCTCTACTTTGAGAATCTCGTGTTTTCTTTTTTCAAGTGTTATGATCTCCACTTTTACATTAGAAGGAAGGATTTGTGAGGGAAATATTTTCACAAAATCTATTAATTTATGCTCCAAATCACTATATTCAACCTGCATCTTTTTTCTTTTCTCTTTTTTCCAAGAAACCACAACTTCTTTTAATTTTTTTTTATCTTGGACACTTTATGATTCATAGCTGAAGAATCTTATGAAGAAGACATTGACAACCAATTTGATCTTACTATAAAATTAAAATCATTCTCCATCAACTAGGGATGATTAAATTTGAAAGTGAAATGAAATGTATCCTTTTGTTCTTCAAACTATAGGCAAACAGGGTTATGATCTGATAGAAAGGAGTTTATGACCCAAGATCTATATCTAATCTAGTTCTCCAAAAGATCTTCATTCATAAGAAAACAATATAGTATTTTTTAAATTCCTTCTGGTCCATTGTATCCATTCCTCCATGTTGGAAAGATCTGACTTGGAAAAATATCAAATAAACCTATTGAAGTAAACAAAGAGGAAAAAAAATTAGAGAGGGGAACTAATATTACTCGGTGCCCCAAAATATCCCTAGAAGAGAGAGTTAAGCTAAGGTGCCCTCCAATTATTATATTATCCTCCTTTAAGGAACCATTGTTCTCCAAAAGTTGCCAAAAGGGAACTCTGTCTTTGTATGGCCCATAACAGTTCAATATTTTTATAGGGTAAGAGACTTATTTTATCTTACCTTCCAAAATTATACTAGTAGAGACATGGAAGGCATTAAAATCAAATTTCAATGGTTCCATCCAGAAATCAAACCCCCCAAGAGTCCAAAAGAATCTGTCACCACACAATTCCAAGAGAGACAACATTTTAAGAAGAAATTTTTGGCGTTCTCACGATCAACCATTGTTTCCTAGAGGAGAATGATATTGGGGTTCATAGACTATATTATCCTCTTTATGGTTAACATTTTTGGGGCACACCCAACCCCCCTCAAGTTATATGAAAGGAAAATCATGGAGGAACCCCCAAATCAAGTATTTATGCTCTAAGAGTCATTGGCCTAGTCTCTATGCTCCAAGAGCCCTTGGTCAAGTCTTTGTGCTCTAACCAATTTTTCACAAATCGACCCACATAGAATTTTCCATCTAAATAAACAAATCAACCCATCCCCCATTCAATCTAAGAGAATTTTCATCAAAATAAACAAATCGACCCACATAGTCTCCTATATCCTTAAAAACATTTAAAACCCACAACTCTATTGGAAAATCAGGCATCAATATCCATAAACATATCTTCTTGGACAAATCTAAATAGGGATTAAAACCTGGTTCCCATTTCTTTAACCTTAAAATGCCTCTATCCATAATCCACAGAGTCTCAGGGATTTTTATTAGGTCTTCTTCAGACTAGAAATGGAAGATAATCCAGTGATTAGAAAGAAGACTATACTGAGGGAAATAACCAACCTTCGGCTTCCAAACATCCTAAATCCACTGTTTGAGCTTGTTTTTTGCCATATTGATGTAAAAGAAATTCTCCACCAATGCCTTCATAGATAAGCTCGTAACCTTGTCTAGTGAAACATCCTTCCCCAAGATATACATGGGTATGTCGCTACAAACCTTCAAACTTTCTGATTTCTTTTACTTTTTTCTACCTCTTTCATTAATTTACCCTTGTTCACAAATTATGGAGAGCTCTTCACCTTCAGAGAGATATATTTAGAATATCTCTTTTCACCAAAGGTTTTTTAAAAACCCTCTTCTACATACAAATATTCTTCTATAGAATGAGTTAAATACTTATCACTTTTTAACACATTTTTTAATAAGACATACACCCATCTAGATGTTTGCACAGGTGATACATCTATCATATTTCCCATGGGTAAACTTGCCCCACTTTTTTGATCATAGATCTCATTGTATGCCTCGACAAAGAGGAATAACCCCTCTTTTTCCCAGAGGGCATCGATTCCTCCTCTTAATCCAAGTCTAGTATCCCTGCCATGTCAAAATTAGGTTGTAAAAATTATTTAATTATTTTATTAAATCATGTAAGTGGTTATTTAACCTCATTTGGCCAATTGGATTAAATATATATGTTTTATTAAATCACGTAGGTGGTTACTTAACCTCATTTCGGTAATTGGATTAATTATATATGGAGAATTGTTTTTTAATTATTATTAAAAAAATTATAATAAAGATCAAATTTTATTTAATTGAATAACTAGTTTTTTTTGGATTATATTAATTAAGTTTAATTTATTGATCAACATAATACATTTTGGAAGTTGAATAATTTTATGTCTAACTTACAACATTTAATTTGGAAATATTTAATTAATAAAATACAAATGAAATATTAAGACATACACTTGATTCTAAGTGTAAATGTTCTATTTGCATGAGTGCACCAAAATGAAAATGGGGGGATTTTAATTTTATGAGGAATAACAGTGCCTTGTTTTATAAATCAATAAACTCCTATTAATATTTGTTATTATTATCAATATTTGTTATTTCTTATTATTATTGTTTTAGATGTTTAATTGGTGTCTAGATTTAACAATTCTAGAGAGTCTGCAATTTTTATAATTTATTTTTATTTTTCATTAAAGATATTTTGGTAAATGTTACTAAGGACTTTTCTAATAATGTCTATATAGATTTTATGGATCACTTTTTTTAATCGAGGTTCATACATAGGTTTTTATGTTTATATAAGCATAGTAACATCCTATGAGCACTATTATAGATGTAACTTTGGACTTATAATGCAACTCAAAAACATGCAAAATCAAGGTTATTGGTTGCAAAAACAGAGTATTTTAATAAAGTGTTGAGGAAAAGATGTTTCGAATTTTTTTGAGTGGTAGATCATAAAATATATTGTAGTACAAATTTTATTTTACATTTAGTTTTAGTTTTTACTCAAGGTTATTGGTTGGAGAAACATAGTATTTTAATAAAGTTTTGAGGAAAAGATGTTTAGACTTTTTTGACTCGTAAATCATAAAAGATATTGTAGTATAAATTTCATTCTTACATTTAGTTTTAGTTTTTGCTAATTTAAGATGAGGGATAGCACTATCAACATGGATTTTGTTAATTGGTGAATGTAACAGACCTCCCGTTTCATATGACAACAAACCTCTCATAACACGTGCAATTTTTTTTTTCTTTTTTTTTTTTTGTGTGTGTGTGTACAAGGGTAATAAATACATTATACTCTGCGTCACAACATGACGAAGAACATGACGAATGCAAATGCGACAACAACATAATGACCTAAGATGCACATCAAGCATCTGGAAGCAATGAATGACAATCAACCGACGAAAAATAAGATTGACTACCCACCTGTCCTACCCTGCAATGGTTAGGACCTCCAGGACACATAAGCAATGCTCAAGCTCAGGTTCCCATCGATTTTGATGATTTAAGGTCTCAGGCCTAGAGACTTTTCTTAGGAACAAGGAGGTGTCTACATCCCCTCCCAAACAACAAGTCCAAGCCAACTAAGCTAATGACAACATCAAGATCGTTCAGGACACCTTCTCCCACTAAAACTCAAAATTTCATAAATCCTTCAAAAATGTTTATAGTTGACCTTAATATAGTCTTTTACATAAATTAGACATTGAAATGTTTTATTTATGCCCATACAATAAAACTATGTTACCTTATATAAGGTAGCATATTATACACACTTACACTCTAAATGTTATAGTAAGGGAATCTAATGAAAGAATTGTCTAATGAAGGTATAACTTTGATTACATACTTCCAATAAAAATCCAAATCTTAAAGGTTTTCAAAAATAATTAAAAAGGTATTTTATTTAACATAAAAAATGACATATCTGACATTAGAACCTAATGATAACTTTAACTTGAAATCTCACCCCCAATAAAATCTTATATCCTTTTTAATAATATGTAAAGATAACCAAAGTATTTTACTTAGGAAGAACATTGGTATTGCATTCAACGGTACAACTGAGTCTATTAGAGGATAGCCTTCCAGCAATGATATTGCTGCACTAAACATATTATATCATTGTCATTTAAATAAATTGAAATCACGGATGATATATACATGATATAATTGTGAGTTAAGTATCAACAAGCTAAACAAGTGCACCTTGAAATTAATAATACTATGTTCTGCCACAATTCATCATTGCTAACAAGTAATGGAGTAATGTTGTAAAATAATAGTCCAACACATAAGCTGTCAGGTAAGGTAGATTGCAGCAACGACTAATCCATACAAGTCACATCCTACACATAGTTACACCTTAGTGCTCCCATAATTAAAATCTAAAGATAAGCATAACTTCGAATCTCGCTTCAATGTAAATCCAGAACTTATACATCCATTAAGAATATTTAAGATAAAACAAACAGTTGACTTAATAAGGACCTTGAGTAATTTATTTATGGCCCAACATGAAAACTATAAATTACTACCATTGCAGGCTGCCATTGAAACTATATTTACGGTGGTCTAAAAGTTAAGGCTCAAATAAAAATTGACTGTCATTGGCGTAACTTCCATTTTAAGATTTTCTGCCAAAACAACTGTCATTTCCATTGTCATTTCAACAAACAATTAAAATTTTTACTTCTTTTCACATTGTCATTTCATCAATATAAAATTTACTGTCATTTAGACCTCATGGCCACCACCAGGATGTCACACAATCGCCATAGGGGTGTTTCTTGTGTAGTGCCTACCAAAACTGCCCCTTAAATTTGTATGGGATGCATGCATGCTCAAAACAGTAATGCTATTGCACCTATGGGTTTCTGTTAGCCACGAGACAAGGTTCATTCGACAAAGATGCCAGTCACGCAGAAGGTAAGACACAGACTCCCTAGCTTAACAAATCATCAGTTGAATCTGGTCTAGATTCACCCCACTTCCAACATTCGTGGGAGTCCCAAATCATGGGGACAAGGGAAGGCACAGAGCCTGAACCCTCCTAAAATGTTGTGGGAAAACGAAACTCAGACAAGGGAAAACACACAACAAAGAGCACAAAATTTTCGCAGAGGTATTTAAGAATCTCATGATAATTTTTAGATGAAGGAAGTTGGGTAAAATCTTCTAGGAAGAACACGGATAAGGGAATATAACTGCAGGGAATCCAAAAGAAGGATAACACTGATCCACAAGGAGGAATACAGAGTACAAGGAGAACACTCCTGTCAACATAAAACACATTCCTCATTGTAATACGTATTAACTCAGGGTAAAACAATTCCATCTCTAGATAACATGCAAACATCATTCATCCTAGCGCAAAGGCAACGCTTTCCATGTGTCACATATTTACTATCACTGAGGTAGATATTACAGCCATTACATAATGACCAACGTGGAAGTGATACCCCTTTTTTATCCATTAACTATTTAAAATAGAAGAGTAATATATATGTTTTTTTTTTCATCCGTTTCAAAATTACCATTGCAGAGGTAAGGTTTTTACCTCCATTACATAATGACAATGCAGCAGAATAAAAACAAGTCAATCTACATGAAACCAATGCAGATAGAAGTTAAATGCTTTTCACATTTCGGGATACCAACATAAAGATGCTGACAATAGTAAGAGAATGTCTGGGCCATAAGGATAACTAGTTGAAGGGATCTCATGGATTCTATCAGTCAAAGTGCAAAAATAAACAACAAGGAAGAAAAATAAACCATACACAGAGGCCATGCTGAAGGACGCAAGTCATCAATCTGGGAAGGACATCTATAGAGGTAGACAGCTGATAGGTTCACCTTCACTTCACCATCCTCACACAGGAAAGCAGGGCGTTGAGATCCATAGGTCTTTTAATGCTAAGGCGACAACTGTAGATCAGGCTCCTGACCGACTGCTCAGGCGAGGACTAGTGAGCTAGGGATGAAGGCTACACAACCTCAAGGTCACAATCAACACATAGGGCGGTCATGACATGTGAGAAAACAAGGCCATAGGAGACGACAACAAAAGAGCTAGGCTAAGAAAAATTTTAGCTATCAATCTAAACATCCAATCTACTTACCTAATCAACATGCAGATCCAATCATAAAACCTACAACAATATACCATTCAATGAAGAAGGCATACCGTGGCCTGTTTTCCTACGCGCTCCATGTAGCTCCCGCTCATCAACCATCGAGACCTCACCGGTACCTCCCAACCAACGCTAGGGGTACTCTTCTTCCCCCTTAAACCAAGGAGCCACATAGGGGCCACACACACTATCCAGAGATTTCGTCTAGCTCCCATCTCTTCTCACAAGGCCGAGCTACCACTCCTCTCCGAGCTGGGTATCCCAACTCCCACAAGTAAATCAATCAAGTCGATATTTCTGCAGTGTAACGTTACACAAACAGAAGATGATCCTTCATTCTTCTTCCTCCTTCAGTATATAGAGTTTTGATCTTCCTTTCTTTCCTAAAATCTCATTTAATTAAAGTTTTAAAAATAAATTCCTAAAAATTCTTCTCTGTACAAGTGTAACCCATCTCCTACATTCCCCCATTATTTAGTTTCTTTGATTAATTAATTAACTTATTTCCCTCACCCACCTAGAGTCACTCCTAGAATCACTCCTAGGTGTCCCCAAATTCCCTTTCAGGTTTTAAAGGCTTTCCCTATTATGAAGTTGCTAATTCAATTTAAAATTAGAAGGCTCTTAAATGGTAGATTCTTGACTAAGTTGACTTATGCTTTTTCCCTTAAGTCCCCCTTTTTTCCTTTTTATGTTGCCTCTTTTCCTAGTTTCCTAAATTTTAAGATTTTCCCTCTTTCCCCTTTTAATTAGAACTCAAAAAGACAGGTGTGGAATTTAACGCCTTTTCCCTTTTATCATTTAAATAGTATTTTCTTTTATTTTTTTATTTTTTATTTTTCTAAATATCAAAAAGATAAAATAATTAATTCCCCTTTTTACATTTATCACCACAGATTTTATTTTTATGCATAACTTAATTTCTTACTCCCTTCATGTTACAAGATTTAACAAAGGTCAAAATTGTTATTTAAGTCATTTTTATTTTTATTATTATTATTATATATATTTTTTGAGAAGACAAGGTTCAACCACTAGCGTAATTTAGACTTAGGCCTTAATTTTCGTACTGGGTAACATTTAATTAGGGAAAGTGTTTTAAAATTAATTAACATGTTATTTGACTTAGGGCCATCTAGGTTCATCCCTCTATCATCAACACCGCGATGTGCCCTTCAAGACGCACTAGGTTCTCCAAGGGTTCCACATGCCTCATTTGTTCCTTTGCGCAACGTGCCCTTCAGGACGGACTACATGCTCCAAGGGTGCTACTCGCCTCTTGATTGATTTGGTAGACATCAATAACCTCTGGAGTCAACACTCTGCCGGGTGAACTTGTGGGAGACTAACGGATTCTAATGAATAAGGCCCTCGCTTTATTGTGCACCCCTTAGAATCATTGTGAGCGACTGTCGCAGTCTTCCCTCATGGCACCATGGGTCGTCTCGAACTAGGTAATCGTTAACCTACAGTTCAAACCACGGTGGGAGTGCTAGTAGGCTATGGCAGGGCTACTGTCCACACCTCTCCCTCAACATCTCTGGTAATCATGTGTGACCCCTTTATTCCATATGTGAGTCTAGTCGGTAAGATATCGTAACCTGCATCATCAACAAATCATGTCAGAACATATCCATATCATATCATCCAGTCATATGCACAAAAATCACAGTAAATCAATCAAACCCCAATGGCACACTCCCTGACTCGATCCAGATTCCAAGGGGTTTCATCGATGCCCCTGCATCGTCAAGGTCCAAAACCCTACATACTCAGTAAAACTGAGTCAATAACACCTGTCTATGTCAATGTAGTAAAACAACATGTCATCAACCCATAACGAATCATGATCAAAGTCAAAAGTTTTAATAGCATAATAATCCGGATCACCTGTGAGAAAGTGTCCTCAAAGAATAAGTTCACTCGGTATGCCAGAGCGGGATGTTACATACACCCCCTCTTGGTCTAAACTTCATCCTGAAGTTTCACAGTATATATGCTAAAATAAAGTGTATCATAGTATCATATGTCTATCTATCAAACAAAAATGGAAACTACTGACGCATATCATATGTGTCCTCCCAGGTCTTCAAGTGCGGACTATAATTGTCCCACTGGACCTTGACCTGATCTACCGTTCGACATCGTAGCTGTCGAATGTGATGATACAAGATGCAAACTAGCTCAGTCGTGAGCGCTCCCTTATCTGATACCTGCAAGGAACTCATGTCAATAACATGTGTAGGATCACTAATATAATGTCTCAAAACAGATACATGAAAAACATCATGCATACTCCTCAAAGACTTAGGCAAAGCTAGTCGATAGACCACAGGCCCCTTTCTCTCCACAATCTTGAAAGGTCCCATGAACCAAGGAGATATTTTTTCTCCCTTCCCAAACTTGATCGAAATCTTATGTGGTTTAACCCACAAGAAGACTCGATCGCCGACCTCATAACTATGGTCGACACGGTGTGCATTGGCATAACTCTTTTGTCGATCCTGTGCTTCTTTAATCCTTTGTCTTATTGTTTTCATTTTCTCCTCCATTTCTTGGATCACTTCTGGTCCCACTAGGACCCTATCCTTAAGATGATCCCAACTTAAGGGCGTCTGACACAGTTGCCCATAAAGAAACTCAAAGGGCGCCATCTTAATGGTGCTCTGGTAACTGTTGTTGTAAGAAAAATCCACTAGTGGCAAGAATTCTTCCCAATGCTTTTGATGGTCCATCATGTACATGCGCAAAATATCCTCCAAGGTTTGGTTCATTCGTTCAGTTTTTCCATCAGTCTCTGGGTGATACGTAGTACTAAAGTTAATTTGGGTTCCCAATTCCTCTTGGAAACTCATCCAAAATCATCCAGTAAACACCGATCCTCGATCGGATACAATCCTCTTAGGCACACCATGCAACCTCACAATCTCACTGATGAAAACTCTAGCTATGTCGGGTGCCTAATACATCATACGCATAGGAATAAAGTGAGCACTCTTTGTCAGAGTGTCTACTACTACGAAAATTGAGTCATGTCTCCTTGCCGTCAGTGGCAATTCAACAATAAAATCCATCGAGATAACTTCCCATTTCGATTCTGGAATAGCATGTGGTTGTAGTAATCCTATTGGGTGTCTATGTTTAGCCTTTACCTGCTGACATTCTAGACATCTGGCCACATAGTTGACTATGTCTTCCTTCATTACCTTCCAAAAGAATAAGGGTTTAAGGTCTGCCCTCATCTTCGTGACTCTCGGGTGAGCCATATATACTTCTCTATGAGCCTTTCTTAGGATAAACATCCTCAACTCATCGTTTGGCGGTATGTAGATCCAAATTTTAAACCTCAATAACCCATCACTATCAAATGAAAATCCCTCAAATCATGGTACCATCATGGTGTTTTGTTCAATAAAACCCTCGACTTCTTTGTACCAGTCATTGTCATGTTGTAAAGTTAGAATATTTTCATGTAGATTTGCCTGAAGAGGAAACACTGAAAAGATGTGTGGTCTCCAACTCAATGCATCTACCACTTGGTTCACTGTTCCTTTTATGTAAGTAATCTCGAAGTCGTACATGCTAAGCAATTCTGACCAAAACCGTTGTCGCGCGTTCAGGTCACTTTGCATAAATATGTGTTGTAGTCCACAATGGTCAATCCTTAGTTCAAATTTTCATCCAACAAGGTAGTGTCTCCAAACCTTCAAGGCATATACGATGGCTAATAACTTCAAATCATGTGTCGCGTAGTTCTCCTCATGCCTTCTCAGNGACCATTGTGGACTACAACAATGGTCAATCCTTAGTTCAAATTTTCATCCAACAAGGTAGTGTCTCCAAACCTTCAAGGCATATACGATGGCTAATAACTTCAAATCATGTGTCGCGTAGTTCTCCTCATGCCTTCTCAGTTTCCTCGAAATGTAAGCGATCACTCATTTGTCTTGCATCAAGACTCTGCCTAAGCCCTCTTTGGATGCATCAGTGCATACCAAGAAGTCCACTTCCATGTCCGGGACCTTTAGTATCGTTGTTGTTGTCAACAACTTCTTGAGCCTCTGAAATGCTTCTGCACATTTCTCGGTCCAAACAAACTTCTTGTTTTTCTTCTGCAATTCCATGATCGGATTTTCTATCTTCAAAAACCCCTCGACGAACCATTGATAGTATCCTGCTAAACCCATGAAGCTATGCACATTTGGGACATTCGTTAGTGCAGGCCATTCCATAATAGCCTTGACCTTGGTTAGATCCACAACGATTCCTTCGCCGGAGATGACATGCCCTAAGTAGTAAATCTTCGATTGATAAAAAGAGCATTTGGACAACTTCCCATACAATTTGTGCTCTCGCAGACACTGTAGTACCAAGCGCAAGTGCTTGTCATGCTCCTTTGTCATCTGAGAGTAAATCAAAATATTGTCAAGGAACATTTGGACGAACTTGTCCATGTACTCGCAGAACACCCTGTTCATCAAACTCATAAATACCCCTGGGGCGTTTGGCAATCCAAACGGTAAAATAGTAAACTCATAATGTCCAAACCTCATCTTAAAGGCGGTCTTAGGGACGTCATCATCCTTGATCCGTAACTGCTGATACCCTGATGGCAAATCAATCTTGGAGAACATCGTCGCACCCTTCATTTGATCGAATAGGTCATCAATTCTCGGCAGCGGATATTGATTCTTGATTGTGGCCTTGTTCAGTTGATGGTAGTCAATGTAGAGCCTCCACAACCCATCCTTCTTTCGTATAAAAATAGCAGGTGCACCCCATGGTGACACACTAGTATGTATCAGACCCAGGTATAGCAACTCCTTCACTTGCATTTTCAACTCTTGTAACTCCGAAGTCGACATCCGATAAGGCGTTCTTTCTATCGGTTCCGTCCCCGGTTTTAGGTCTATGGTAAACTCCAATTCCCTCTCTGGTGGCATCCTAGGTAAATCCTCTGGAAACACATACACAAACTCTCTCACCACTGGAAGGTGTTCTAAACCTTCTTCTACTCCCTTCTCATTTAATGCAAGGATCACATAAAGCTTGCACCCCTTGCACATGCTCTTTTGAAGTTGCAAGGAAGAGATGAACCTCAGGGAAACTCCCTTGTTCTAGCCTCCAATCACACATCTCTTTCCCTCATCATCGACCAAGCTCAACTGTTTCATCTTACAGTTGAGTATCGCCTCATGCAATTCCAACCAATCCATACCAATCATGACATCATAAGATCCTAGGATAGTGACGTACAGGTTGGCCCTTGTGACAAACTCTCCCAGGTTAAGGACACAGCCCGTAACATTTTCTCCAACCTTCTGTTTGGCTCCCGAAGTCATCTCCATGAAGCTAAACTCGTCTTGTTCGACTGCCTTTACCTTAATCCCTTTTAGTGCTGCACCAGAAATGAAACTATCGCTAGCACCGGGATCTATTAAAATACTAAGGGTCTAGTAAGTGATAGTAGTTGTCGTCTCAAGCACAGTCGATTGATGCTCTGCCTAGAAGTTATTCACTGCTACATGAATCCGATGGGCCTTGCCCATATCTCCCACAAAAGTGGGTCTGACTAATCCGGACGCTTTGGTCCTCTCCATAGGGTAGTCATGCTGGTAGTGTGGCTCCCCACATGTCCAACACCCCTTCTTCAACCCAGTAATCCCGGTACCTGAAGTGGAAGATGAAAACCCACCGACCTGGAATCCTGGTCTGTTCTGCTGGATAGGCCTAAACTGTTGTTGTTGATGTTGTGGTCCCCGATAAAGTGTCCACTACTGAGGCATCAGTCACCGAGGTGTAGTGAAAGTGGATCTCCTCTAGAAGCCATGATATCCCGATGTATGTCTGATGCTGCTCTACTCCAGATGACACCTGCCCTGCTAGTCTCGCTGGAGTCCTGGTCTGACCCCCGTTGATAAGCGCCTCCTCTACTATGAGGGCCTTCTGGACGGCATCATGCAAGGTTTGAGGCATCAAAATCCTAACCTTTGCACGTAGGTTGTCGTTAAGGTCGAACATGAACCTGTTGACCTTAAGTTTCTCAGTGTTAAGGTGCAGAGCATACTAGAGCAGCTCCATAAAATGGACCTCGTATTCGGGCACCGTATGACCTCCCTATCGTAAGGCGTTGAACTCATTGAGCTGATGCTCAATGAATTCCTCTGAAAGGTATCTCTCTTGGAATATTTCCCATGACACATCTTCAACGACCATGTTCAACTATGGTAGGAGCATCTTCCACCATAGAAGAGCGCTCCCCTTCGGTTGAAAGACCGCCATGCGGACCTTCATGTTGGAGGTATAATCGAAAAGTGTGAAGCACATCGCTATGTTCTCCAACCATGCCTTGGTGGATGCGTCGTCCGAGGCACCAAAGAACTTGGGAAATTTGACCTTCTTGAGTTCATGGTGAATGCTACCAGTACCGACTGGAGAAAGCAGTGGAACCTCAGCGAGTGTTAGTTCCCTGGCCTCATCTCTGTCCAAATGGTTGATCAGTGCCTCGGACATGCGCTGAAAATATCTCATCATTCCGACTACATCGCCAACTATTATCTTCTCCCATCCGAGAACCTGCTCGTCTCCCTGGGGGTTAGACCCCTCATTTGTGGATGATACTAGAGGCGTCGCACCTCCTCCCTTAGAACCCCAATGTCTGCCTCCACGACATCCTCTAACCATGATTACCTGCATGCACACAAGTCAACTCGGTCAACAACAGTATAATCAATCATATCAATGAAAGTCGTAGTGATCCCATGTCATGGGTTCAACCCGCTCTGGTACCATATGTAACAGACCTCCCATTTTGTACGACAACAAACCTCTCATAACAAGNGTGTGTGTGTGTACAAGTGTAATAAAGACATTATACTCTGCGTCAGAACATGATGATGAACATGACGCATGCAACTGCGACAACAACATAACGAGCTAAGATGCACATCAAGCATCTGGAAGCAATGAATGATAATCAACCGATGAAAAATAAGACTAACTACCCACCCATCCTACCCTGCAATGGTTAGGACCTTTAGGGCACATAAGCAATGCTCAAGCCCAGGTTCCCATCGATTTTGACCATTTAACATCTCAGGGCTAGCGACTGTTCTAAGGAACAAGGAGGTGTCTGCATCCCCTCCCAAACAACAAGTCCAAGCCAATTAATCTAATGACAACATCAAGATCGTCCAAGACACCTTCTCCCACTAAAAATCAAAAGTTCATAAATCCTTCAAGAATGTTTATAGTCGACCTTAATATAGTCTTTTACATAAATTAGACATTGAAATGTTTTATTTATGCCCATATGGGAAAACTATGTTATCTTATATAAGGTAGTATATTATACACACTTACACTCTAAATGTTACGGTAAGGGAATCTAATGAAAGAATTGTCTAATGAAGGTATAACTTTGACTACATACTTCCAATAAAAATCCAAATCTTAAAGGTTTTCAAAAATCATTAAAAAGGTATTTTATTTAACATAAAAAATGACATACCTGACATTAGAATCTAATGATAACTTTAACTTGAAATCTTGTCTCCAATAAAATCTTATATCCTTTTTAATAATATGTAAAGATAACCAAAGTATTTTACTTAGGACAAACATTGATATCACATTCAATGGTACAACTAAGTCTATTAGAGGATAGCCTTTCAGCAATGATATTGTTGCACTAAACATATTATATCATTGTCATATAAATAAATTGAAATCGCAGACAATATATACATGATATAATTGTGAGTTAAGTATCAACAAGCTAAGCAAGTGCACCTTGAAATTAATAATACTATGTTTTGCCACAATTCATCATTGCTAACAAGTAATGGAAGAATGTTGTAAAATAATAGTCCAACACATAAGTTGTCAAGTAAGGTAGATCGCAACAACGATTAATCCATACAAGTCGCATCCTACACATAGTTACACCTTAGTGCTCCCATAATTAAAATCTAAAGATAAGCATAACTTTGAATCTCGCTTCAATGTAAATCCATAACTTATACATCCTTTAAGAATATTTAAGATAAAAAAAAACAGTTGACTTAATAAGGACCTTGAGTAATTTATTTATGGACCAAAATGAAAACTATAAATTACTGCCATTGCAGTCTACCATTGAAACTATATTTACGGTGGTCTAAAAGTTAAGGCTCGGATAAAAATTGACTATCGTTGGCGTAACTACCATTTTAATATTTTCTGCCAAAACAATTGTCATTTCCATTGTCGTTTCAACTAACAATTAAAAGTTTTACTGCTTTTCACATTGTCATTTCATCAATATAAAATTTACTATCATTTAGATCTCACAGCCACCACCAGGACGTCACGCAATCACCGTAGGGGTGTTTCTTGTGCAGTGCCTACCAAAACTTCCCCTTAAATTCGTATGGGATGCATGCACGCTCAAAAAAGTAATTCTATCACACCTATGGGTTTTTGTTAGCCGTGAGACAAGGCTCATTCAGAAAAGATGCCAGTCACACAGAAGGTA
Organism: Picea sitchensis; assembly: GCA_010110895.2. Classification (NCBI taxonomy): domain Eukaryota; kingdom Viridiplantae; phylum Streptophyta; class Pinopsida; order Pinales; family Pinaceae; genus Picea; species Picea sitchensis. The sequence continues at coordinate 166,332 of SNQJ01S0002743.1, read as the reverse complement.
AAACATGGACTTCCCAGATTAACAAATCATCAGTTGAATCTAGTCTAGATTCACCCCACTTCCATCATTTGTGGCAGTCCCAAATCATGGGGACAAGGGAAGGCATAGAGCCCGAAGCCTCCTAAAACGTTGTGGGAAAACAAAACTCAGACAAGGGAAAACACACAACAAAGAGAACAAAATTTTCGCAGAGGTATTTAAGACTCTCATGATAATTTTTAGATGAAGGAAGTTGGGTAAAATCTTCTGGGAAGAACGCGAATAAGGGAATATAATCGTAGGGAATCCAGAAGAAGGATAATGTTGATCCATAAGGAGGAACGCAGAGTACAATGACAACACTCCTGTCAAGATAAAATGCATTCCTCACTGTAATACGTATTAACTCAGGGTAAAACAATCCCATCTCTAGATAACACGAAAACATCATTAATCCTAGCACAGAGGCAGTGCTTTCCATGTGTCACATATTTACTATCACTGAGGTAGATCTTACAGCCATTACATAATGACCAACATGGAAGTGATACCCCTTTTTTATCCATTAACTATTTAAAATAGCAAAGTAATATATATGGTTTTTTTTTCATCCGTTTCAAAATTACCATCGCAGAGGTAAGGTTTTTACCTCCATTACATAATGACAACGCAATAGAATAAAAACAAGTCAATCTACATGAAACCAATGTAGATAGAAGTTAAATGCTTTTCAGATCTAGGGATACCAACATAAAGATGCTAACAATAGTAAGAGAATGCCTGGGCCATAAGGATAATTAGTCAAAGGGATCTTAGGGATTCTATCAGTCAAAGCGCAAAAATAAACAACATGGAAGCAAAATAAACCATACGCAAAGGCCATGCTAAAGGACGCAAGTCATCAATCTGGAAAGGACATCCATAGAGGTAGATGGCTAATAGGTTCACGTTTGCTTCACCATCCTCGCACAGGAAAGTAGGGCATTGAGATCCATAGGTCTTTTAACGTTAAGGCGACAACCGTAGATCAGGCTCCTGGCCGACTGCTCAGGCGAGGACTAGTTAGCTAGGGATGAAGGATACACAACCTCAAGGTCATAATCAACACACAGGGTGGTCGCGACATGCGAGAAAACAAGGCCATAGGAGATGAAAACAAAAGAGCTAGGATAAAAAAAAAATCAGCTATCAATCTAAACATCCAATCTACTTACATAATCAACATCCAGATCCAATCATAAAACCTACAACAATCTACCATTCAATGAAGAAGGCATACCATGGCCTGCTCCCCCGCTCCGAATGACTTCTCGCGCGCTCCGTACAGCTCCCACTCGTCGACCGTCGAGACTTCACTGATACCTCCCAGCCAACACTAGGGGTACTCTTCTTCCCCCTTAGCCCCCCGAGCCGCAAATGGGCCACACACACTATCCAGAGATTTCGTCTGGCTCCCAGCTTGCCTCGCAAGGCCAAGCTACCACTCCTCTCCGAGCTAGGTATCCCAACTCCCACAAGTAAATCAGTCAAATCGATATTTCTACAGCGTAATGTTATGCAAACTGAAGATGATCCTTCATCCTTCTTCCTCCTTCAGTATATAGAGTTTCAATCTTCCTTTCTTTCCTAAAATCTCATTTAATTAAAGTTTTAAAAATAAATTCCAAAAAATTCTTCTCCATACAAGTGTCACCCATCCCCTACATTCCTCCATTATTTAGTTTCTTTAATTAATTAATTATCTTATTTCCCTCACCCACCTAGAGTTACTCCTAGAATCACTCCTAGGTGTCCCCAAATTCCCTTACAGGTTTTAAAGGCTTTTCCTATTATGAAGTTACTAATTCAGTTTAAAATTTGAAGGCTCTTAAATGCTAGATTCTTTACTAAGTTGACTTACACTTTTTCCCTTAAGTCCCCCTTTTTCCCTTTTTATGTCACCTCTTTTTTTAGTTTCCTAAATTTTAAGATTTTCCCTATTTCCCCTTTTAATTAGAAATAAAAAAGGCAAGTGTGGAATTTAACCCCTTTTCCCTTTTATCATTTAATTAGTATTTTTTTTCTTTTTTAAATATCAAAAAGATAAAATAATTAATTCCCATTTTTGCATTTATCACCACAGATTTTATTTTTATGCATAACTTAATTTCTTACTCCCTTCATGTTACAAGATTTAACGAAGGTCAAAATTATTATTTAAGTGATTTTTATTTTTATTAAATTTTTTTTTAGAGGACAAGGTTCAACCACTAGCGTAATTTAGACTTAGGCCTTAATTTTCATACTGGGTGACATTTAATTAGGGAGAGTGTTTTAAAATTAATTAACATGTTATTTGTCTTAGGGCCATCTAGGTTAATCCCTATATCATCAACAACGTGATGTGCCCTTTAGGACGCACTAGGTGCTCCAAGGGTGCCACACGCCTCATATGTTCCTTTGCGCGACGTGCCCTTCAGGATGCACTATGTGCTCCAAGGGTGCCACTCGCCTCTTGAATGATTTGGTAGACATCAATAACCCCTGGAGTCAACACTCTGCCAGGTGAAATTGTGGGAGACTAAGGGCTTCTAAGGAATAAGGCCCCCACTTTATTGTGTGCCCCTTAGAATCATCGTGAGTGACTGTCGCAGTCTTCCCTCGTGGCATCGTGGGTCCTCTTGAACTAGGTAATCATTAACCTACAATTCGAGCCACAGTGGGAGTGCTAGTAGGCTATGGCAGGGTTGTTGTCCACACCTCTCCCTCAACATCTCTGGTAGTCATGTGTGACCCCTTTACTCCATATGTGATTCTGGTCGGCAAGCTATTGTCAACCTGCATCATCAACAAATCATGTCAGAACATATACATATCATGTCATCCAGTCAGATGCACCAAAATCACAGTAAAGCAATCAAACTCCAATGGCACACTCCCTGAACTGATCTGGAGTGCAAGGGGTTTTGTCGATGCCCTTGCATCGTCAAGGTCCAAAACCTTGCATACTCAGTAATACTGAGTCAATAGCACCTTTCTATGTCAATGTAGTAAAACAACATGTCATCAACCCATAGCGCATCATAATCAAAGTCAAAAATTTTAATAGCATAATAATCTGGATCACTTGCGAGCAAGTGTCCTCAAAGAATAAGTTCGCTCGGTGCGCCAGAGCGGGAGGTTATAGTGAAAGTCATAGGTTTTGTTAGTAGATACCTATTTTTAAATCCCATGAATAACATTTTATTTAGACTATCGATCTACCAGCCAAATTGAATATGTCCCATTCAATACATATACCCACTAAATTTGTATCCTAGTCAATATTGGTACTAACCAAATTCTAGATATAGTGAATGAGTTTGCACAAATTTCTTCAATAATATGTCTCATTCATTATGGATTTCCAACTAAATTCCATATACAATGAATGAGTTTTCACACCTTTCTTCAATAGTGTGTCCTAGACAATTGACATAGCAACCAAATTCAAATGAGAAACAATTAGTTTCCCCAACTTCTTCACCTCTATTTCCTAGTCTATACTTTTTCCAACCAAATTTCGATGGAATTAATGAGGTTGCATAACTTTCTACACGAAAATGTCCCATACAATATGGCTTGGCCACTAGATTTCATATAGACTGAATGATTTTTGTCACCTCTCTTCAATAATATGTCACTAACAATTGACCTACTAATGAAATTCAAGATGGAAACAATTATTTATCATCTTATTCACCTATATTTTCTACTAAATACTCGTACAAGACAAATCCTAGATACAATTAGTGAGTTTGCATAACTTTCTTCACCAATGACCCTGTCAATACAAATTGTTCTCTAAATCCCATATAGAATGAATGAGTTTGCACACCTTTCCTCGGTATGTGTCAAACAATCTACCTACAAACTAATTTCAAACTAGAAACAATTGGTTTCTCAAACTTCTTTACAGCTATGTCCTAGTCAATGTGGGAAGCATCCAACTTCTAGATAGAATTCATGACTTTTCACAATTTTCTTCAAGAATATTTCTCATTTTATATAACTTTCCCACTAAACTTATATAGATTGAATGAGTTTCCACTCCTTTCTTTTTTAATGTCCTGTTTGATTTCTCCAAATTCATTACATCTGTTTCCAAGTCAATGTCAATACCAACAAATTTCCATATAAAATTAATGAATTTTCACAATTTTCTTCATCATATGTCACATTCAATATGAATTTACCACTAAATTCCATATGGCATGAATGAGTTTCCATACCTTTCTTCTATAATGTCTTGCTTGATCTCTCCAACTTCGTTACGTCTATTTCCTAATCAATACTAATACCAATCAATTTCCATATGAATTTAGCACTAAATTCTATATGAAATGAATTCATGACTTTACCAATGAACCTATCAATACAGGTTGCTCCCTAATTTCCCTATAGAATGAATGGGTTTCCACACCTTACTTCAGTTGTATGCCTCAAACAAATCCATCTACAAACTAAATTCAAACTAGAAACAATTGGTTTCCCTAACTTGTTTACATCTATGTCCTAGTCAATGTGGGAACCAACCAATTTCTAGATAGAATTCATGACTTTTCACAACTTTCTTCAAGTATATTTCTCACTTGATATGACTTCCCCACTAAACTCATAAAGATTGAATGAGTTTCCACTCCTTTATTCTGTAATGTCCTATTTGATTTCTTCAACTTCATTTTACGTCTAATTCCTAGTCAATGTCAATACCAACTAATTTCCATATAAAATTAATGAGTTTCCACAATTTTCTTCATCATATGTCAATATATGAATTTACCACTAAATTCCATATGAAATGAATGAATTCTCATACCTTTCTTGTATAATGTCGTGGTCCATTTATCCAACTTCATTACATCTATATCCTAATCAATACTAATACCAATCAATTTCCATATAAATTTACCACTAAATTCTATTTTAATGAAATGAATTCTTGACTTTACCAATGACGCTATCAATACAAACTGCTCTCTAAATTCCATATAAAATGAATGAATTTTCACACCTTTCTTCAATAGTTTGTTTGAAACAATCAACCTACAAACTAAATTCAAACTAGAAACAATTGGTTTCCCAAACTTCTTTACATATATTTCCTAGTCAATGTGGGAACCAACCAATTTCTAGATAGAATTGATGACTTTTCACAACTTTCCTCATGAATATTTCTCATTTGATATGACTTCCTCACTAAACTCATATAGATTGAATGAGTTTTCACTCCTTTCTTTTGTAATGTCCTATTTGATTTCTCCAACTTTGTTACATCTATTTCCTAGTCAATGTAAATACCAACCAACTTCCATATAAAATTAATGATTTTCCACAATTTTCTTCATCATATGTCACATTCAATGTGAGTAAATTCCACTAACTTCCATATGAAATGAATGAGTTTCCACACCTTTCTTCTATAATTTCATGGTCCATTTCTCCAACTTATTTACGTCTATTTCCTAATCAATACTAATACCAATCAATTTACATATGAATTTACCACTATATTCTATATGAAACGAATGAGTTTTCACACCTTATAATAACACCAATCATTCACTATAATGTCAATACCAACTAATTTCCATATAAAATTTATTATTTCCCACAATTTTTTTCATCATATGTCACATTGAATATGAATAAATGTCACTAAATTCCATATGAAATGAATGAGTTGCCAGACCTTTCTTCTATAATGTGGTGGTCCATTTCTCCAACTTCTTTACCTCTATTTCCTAATCAATACTAATACCAATCAATTTCCATATGAATTTACCACTATATTCTATATGAAACCAATGAGTTTCCACACCTTATACTAATATCAATCATTCACTATATATCACAATCTACCAACCAATTTTATTCTTATTCAATAATTTTATAGTAGTCTATATATTCTACTTTTAAACTTTTCTAAGGAACAGTTTTCGTACTAGTTTTTCTCAAAATAATGACAAATGTAGAAGAATTATCGGAATTGCAAATATCAATGGTTGAGATTGCACAATCCAAATGTAATATAAGTTTTTAGGGAGCTAAATTCATTTATGCATTAAAAAATGTAATTTAAAATAAATAATAACGTAACTTAATTCCCATAATAGATGTCAAAAATCCAAAAAATAAAATGTTTAAACTTATCCTATAAATATTTATTGATATGTTATACTCTAATGGAACATGTAAAAGAATTCTTCAAATTCATTAACTTTATCTTGAATCTTGATAATTAATGGATAGTCCAAAATATCATTTTCAAAAACTGTCTACTTATATTTCCACAATATGTAACATGTAAAAAAACTCCTAACTTTATCTTGACTCTTCATAATTAAATTAATGGGTGGTCCCAAATATCATTTTCAATAACTTTCTCACCAATATTGATATCAATTAGCCGAGCAATCTTGCCGGAAAGTGGGTAGAATAATTTGCAAAGCTTTGTTCACATATCCCAATGCAATGCGCCAATGATATCGCTGTACTCACTATTTATCATTTTCCGCAACTTGGTTTCTCGCTCTGAGCTTTCGCATTGTATTTGGACTTTTCAACTTACTTTGCAAAGGGGAACTCACAGGTCGTTAGATTTAGGAGTCCACAAACAGAGAAATAGAGAACTGACAATTAAGTAATAAAATTTACATTTACATGTAATTTAATTTAACCATTAAATCTACCATTCCATAAATATAATTTACATGTAATTTAATTTAATTAAGTAATAAAATGCAATTAAAAACATTAGAAATGACAATATATTTAAACACTTATGGATATTGAGGAAGTCTAGGAGCATCTAGATTATTAGGAATATCTAAAGGAACTTTGTGGAGGATTGACAATTTTCCTTACTCGTTAAGAGCTATTTAAAATTTGGAATGAGAATGGATGCCTTCATGGTCTCCTTCAACTTCAGTTGATAACCTAGGGTTTAATCAAGGCCCTCAAAGCAATGGAAGTTTGTCAAAGGGGAAGGAAGCAACATGATTGCCTTCATATCTCAACTCACTTAA
>SNQJ01S0002743.1:131840-148460 GCA_010110895.2 Picea sitchensis | reverse complement strand
GCTTTGCTTTTTTTTTTTTCCCTCCAACATAATTCATTTTTAATTATTTGCAATTGAAAAAACCCACTACAATGATTTATTTTTTAAGTAGAGACTTTAATTTAATAATTTAATCAGAAATTCTTAATAATATGCATTGATTAACAAAATAAATTAATAAAATTCAAATATAAAATTTAATAAAAACACATGGTAATAACATGATTCTAATAAAAAAATATTTTATTAAAAATAAATCCCCTAAATTATAATTATTAAATAAAAATATATTTTGATAAATACAAAAATACCATTTCCTAAAACAAATGAACAAACTATTCATTTTATTTCATGAAAATGGACTAAGTCATCCATCCATGTATTTGTCTTGTACAACTCCTATTTCATAATCTTTACACACGATGAATGAAATATTAGGAAGAAAAACTCTTTAACTCCTATTTCATATTATTTACACACGATAAATGAAATATTAGGAAGAAAATCTATTTATTATGTAAGAAACATAGGGAAAAAATACCCCTCGTCTCTTTATACGAAGATTTTGCCCATCATTCCATTTCACTATATTGATAGTATTTCCTTTCACTGTATCGATTATGATTATATTTGTTATAAATTATTTTTTATGACGATTATTATTTATGATAATTATTATATTTTATTATAGTGAATTTTTTAAAACATATTGTAAATGATTATGTTTAACACTTATAATATAAAATTTAGTTCAGTAAACGTGGACTCAATGGGTGTAGTCATGGGGAAGACCTCATCATAACACGACGATGATGACTCTTTTCGTGGTTGGGAGATGATTCCCTTCCCATCCAATTCCTCGTGTGCTTTTTTTACTTATTTTATGATCATGTTTGGTTGTCCACCCCACATGGATATCCATAAGAATATCCCATCATTGCATGATGATGATTTCTTTCCCATAAGAAAAAATAGTTTTAATGCTATCCTTTAAGAATTAAAGGAAACTTATATATATATATATATATATATATATATATATAAAAGATATGATTTCTTTTGTCATAATTACAACAATTTTTTAGAAAATGTCGTCATCCAAACATCTAAAATCATAAACAAAAGTTTTGTCTAAAAACTATTACAGATCTAAAAAACCAATAGTTTTGAAACCAAGTAAAATATTGTTCATAGCTAAAAATGAGGATATATCTTTAATAACTAGGGAAAGATATTTTCCACAAACCAACTGATGTGCTAAGTTTTTTGAGAAAATGGTGATAATATTTAATCACCTACAATGAGAACATTGTCTCTTTAGGTGTGGGCTCCATGAGTATAATCGTGGAGGAATACCCTCTCCTAACAAGACCATAATGGATCCTTGTGGAAGTTCCCTAACTTACCAACACTCACGATTTATACCTAAATATCAAAATTATAACAATGTTTCATTCTCTATCGATTATCTAGTTGATTATTAGAACAATATAATTCATATATGTGACTATATTTATTGTTGAATATTATGTTATTATCTTATCTCGTTTATTATACTAATGATCACAATCATAATGACAATCATAACAACTGTTCATTCTATATCTACTCTAGAGATAAGGGACTTACACATTGAGAACAAATATATAGCTAATATATCATTAATATGATATAGTAGTTCAATAAAGCATTGAGGTAAAAGTACTTGGTTATTAAATGATTGTAGATGAATATTATGTTTTAGGTTACACAAATCTTGATTGAATAGGTGAATTGACAAGATAGGTTTTTTTTTTTCAATGATTACACTTAACCATGGAAATGGAGGTGGGAGTGCAACTCCCTCCTTGAGTGAGGTAGTAGCAGGGGAGGGCCAAGACCCATTCAAGAGTACCGTAGACTTCCCAAGAAGGGAAGAAGACCAATATTGTGTAGTTGGAGCGGGAGGGGTAGGAAATACGATAGAGGAAATATTACTCAAGTCTCAGGTAAAGCTAGATTTGAATCACACTCTTCCTCGCAACAAAACCAGATGTATCCCAAAGGAAACAAAATTTACCACTAATTTCCATATGAAATGAATGATTTGCCACACCTTTCTTTAGTAATGTCGTGATCCATTTCTCCAACTTCTTTATGTCTTTTTCCTAATCAATATTAATACCAATCAATTTCCATATGAATTTACCACTAAATTCCATATAAAATGAATGGTGTTCCACACCTTTCTTCTATAATGCCCAAATCCATTTAACCAAACTTCTTTATGCCTATTTCTTAATCAACCAGTAATACCAATAATTCACTATATACCACATCGATATTACTTTACCACTATATTTCATATACAATAAATGAGCTGCCACTTTTCTTCAATAATATATTTGGGACAACAACCTACCAACCAATATATACAATTTAGAGTAATCTAAACGTTCTACTTTTTGAAAAAAACTTAGACACATTTTTCCCATATGTTTTGCTCAAAATCCTGCCAAAACTTTAGAAAAAATGTTGGGATTATCCATACCAATGGTTGAGATTGTACAACCCATATGAAATAATGGTTTTTCAGAGTACTGAAGACATTTCTACATTCAAAAATGCAATTTAAGCAATATAAAAATGCAATTTCACAAACAATAACATAACCAAATTTCAATAATAATTATTACTCGACATTGTCTAACTGTTTTACGAAATGGATATTTTCATTGAAATTCGGTGATATAAATTTTCATGAAATAAGTATTTTTTGTTGTTTAAAATCCATTTATGCATTCAAAAATGGATTCATCATGTTGTAAAACCCCTAGGCCATTCAGATTATACAGAAATAATCACTCAAATCTATGGATCTAACAATTTCTCATTGGATTTCAAAAAATGTTTTTCCCCTTCTTCACACTGTTTTGTTCATCTATTTTTTTTGTTCTTTTAAAATTTAAATTAAAAAAAAAAGTTGTTTTACTGCTTAATCATTTGATCAATTTCTTAAATGGTTATTTAATCACACTAGGATAAGTTATATTTAGAAAAAAAAATCATTGTTATTTATAAAATATTTAAATAGAAGAATTTAGTATGATGAAGTTTGATTTAATTAAATGGTCGACTTATTTGACCATAGCAATTAAGATATTGATCAATATGAAACGTTTTTGGGGTGGAATGATTTTATCACATCGGGTTTAATTTGGAAACTTTTAACTAAGAAATTGTAAATGGGGTGTACATATTATGTCAAATATGTCAAAGTCATATGACACTTGCACTTGGTTCTAATGACAAATGTCCAATGTAGGGTTTTAATCTTTATAGAGAATAACAATGTTGTTACTTTACAAACCAACCAACCCATTAACATTTATTGTTGTTGTTGTTTTGGATGTTCAATTGAAATCTAATGGATGTTTTGATAACATATTCAAAAGAGTTGTTAACTTTTTTTTCCATTGAATACATTTTTTAGAGGTCACTAAGAACTTTTTTAATGGTGTCCATATTGATTTTATTAATGATTTTTTTTATTGATGTTCATATAGATGCTTATATAAACATTATAACATTCTTGTGGGAACTATCGTATATGTAACTTTGAACTTATATTTTAACTCCAAAAAGTCCAAAACTAAGCCCATTAATGTGTGTGCATAACTTTCTTCACCAAATTGCCCTATACAATATGGCCTTGCAATTAGATTCCAAATAGAATGAATGAGTTCCACATCTCTTTTCAACAACATGTCCTGAACAATCGACCTACAAATGAAATGCAAGCTAGAAACAATTAGTTTATCAACTTATTCACTTTTATTTCCAAGTCAATACCCATATTAGCCAAACTCTAGGTACAATTAGTGAGTTTGCACAACTTTCTTTACCAATGATCCATTCAATACAACTTTCCCTCTAAATTCCATATAGAATGGATGACTTTCCACACCTTTCTTCAATAGTATGTCTCAAATGATCAACCTACAAACTAAATTCAAACTAGAAACAATTGGTTTCCCCAACATCTTTACATCTACGTCCTAGTCAGTGAGGGAACTAACCAATTTCTAGATAGAATTCATGACTTTTCACAACTTTCTTCCAGAATATTTCTCATTTGATATGACTTCCCCACCAAACTCATATAGATTGATTGGGTTTCCTCTCCTTTCTTATGTAGTGTCCTATTTGATTTCTCCAACTTCTTTACATCTATTTCCTGGTCAATGTTAGTACCAACTAATTTCCATATAAAATTAATGAATTTCCACAATTTTCTTGACCATATGTCACAGTTGATATGAATTTACCACTAAATTCCATTTGAAATGAATGACTTTCCACACCTTTCTTTTGTCCTTTCTCCAACTTCTTTACATCTTTTTCCTAATCAATACTAATACCAATCAATTTCCATAAGAATTTACCACTAAATTACATATGAAATGAATGAATTTACACACCTTCTATAATGCACCAATCCATTTAACCAAACTTATTTACGTCTATTTCCTAATCAATCACTAATACCAATCATTCAACATATATCACATCGATATGACTTTACTACTATATTTCATATACAATAAATGAGCTGTCACTTTTCTTCAATAATATATTTTGGACAACAACCTACCAACCAATATATACAATTTAGAGTAGTCTAAACATTCTATCTTTTGAACATTTTTCAAACACATTTTTTCCATCAATTTTGTTCAAAATACTGCCAAAAATTTAGAAAAATTATGAGAATTGTTCATATCAATAATAGAGATTATACAACCCATATGCAATAATGATTTTTCAAAATGCTAAGACAAAAATGCAATTTGACAAACAATAACATAACCAAATTCCAATAATAATTATCACTCCAATAAATAAAATATTTGAACTTGTCCTCTAAATATCATTGATGTATGATACACTAAAAAAGTTGTACAAATTCATTAACTTTATCTTAAACCTTCATTAAAGTTAGTAGGTGTGTTGTCCAAAATATGACAACTTTCTACGAATATATATTATAATCAATACCTACATCTATCGAATATGTCCCATTCAGTACGACTTAATCTGAAGACAAAGTTAATTCACCTATTCCAATACAACGCGCCAATGATATTGGAATAGGTGAATTAAGTTTGTCATTTTAGGCAACTTGCTTCACACCTGTACACTATGAATACAACGATTTTTCCCATCTCTTTCGTATTGTATTTGGACTTTTCAACTTACTCTACATCTTCAATATGAGAGCTGCAACATCAAACTAGTATTGATCATCTTCCGTAACTTGCTTCACACCTATGAATACAAAGATTTCTCCCATCTCTTTCAAAATACTGCCAAAAATTTAGAAAAATTATGAGAATTGTTCATATCAATAATAGAGATTATGCAACCCATATGCAATAATGATTTTTCAAAATGCTAATACAAAAATGCAATTTGACAAACAATAACATAACCAAATTCCAATAATAATTATCACTCCAACAAATAAAATGTTGGAACTTGTCCTCTAAATATCATTGATGTATGATACACTAAAAAAGTTGTACAAATTCATTAACTTTATCTTAAACCTTCATTAAAGTTAGTAGGTGGGTTGTCCAAAATATGACAACTTTCTACAAATATATTTTATAATCAATACTTACATCTATCGAATATGTCCCATTCAGTACGACTTAATGTGAAGACAAAGTTAATTCACCTATTCCAATACAACGCGCCAAAGATATTGGAATAGGTGAATTAAGTTTGTCATTTTAGGCAACTTGCTTCACACCTGTACACTATGAATACAACGATTTTTCCCATCTCTTTCGTATTGTATTTGGACTTTTCAACTTACTCTGCATCTTCAATATGAGAGCTGCAACATCAAACTAGTATTGATCATTTTCCGCAAATTGCTTCACACCTGTGAATACAACGATTTCTCCCATCTCTTTCAAAATACTACCAAAAATTTAGAAAAATTATGAGAATTGTTCATATAAATAATAGAGATTACACAACCCATATGCAATAATGATTTTTCAAAATGCTAAGACAAAAATGCAATTTGACAAACAATAACATAACCAAATTCCAATAATAATTATCACTCCAATAAATAAAATGTTCGAACTTGTCCTCTAAATATCATTGATGTATGATACACTAAAAAAGTTGTACAAATTCATTAACTTTATCTTAAACCTTCATTAAAGTTAGTAGGTGGGTTGTCCAAAATATGACAACTTTCTACRAATATATTTTATAATCAATACTTACATCTATCGAATATGTCCMATTCAGTAYGACTTAATBTGAAGAMAAAGTTAATTCACCTATTCCAATACMRCGYGCCAAWGATATTGGAATAGKTGAATTAAGTTTGTCATTTTAGGCAACTTGCTTCACACCTGTACACTATGAATACAACGATTTTTCCCATCTCTTTCGTATTGTATTTGGACTTTTCAACTTACTCTGCATCTTCAATATGAGAGCTGCAACATCAAACTAGTATTGATCATTTTCCGCAACTTGCTTCACACCTGTGAATACAACGATTTCTCCCATCTCTTTCAAAACACTGCCAAAAATTTAGAAAAATTATGAGAATTGTTCATATCAATAATAGAGATTATACAACCCATATGCAATAATGATTTTTCAAAATGCTAAGACAAAAATGCAATTTGACAAACAATAACATAACCAAATTCCAATAATAATTATCACTCCAATAAATAAAATGTTCGAACTTGTCCTCTAAATATCATTGATGTATGATACACTAAAAAAGTTGTACAAATTCATTAACTTTATCTTAAACCTTCATTAAAATTAGTAGGTGGATTGTCCAAAATATGACAACTTTCTACGAATATATTTTATAATCAATACTTACATCTATCCGAATATGTCCCATTCAATACGACTTAATCTGAAGAGAAAGTTAATTCACCTATTCCAATACAGCGCGCCAATGATATTGGAATAGGTGAATTAAGTTTGTCATTTTAGGCAACTTGCTTCACACCTGTACACTATGAATACAACAACGATTTCTCCCATCTTTTTCGTATTGTATTTGGACTTTTCAACTTGCTCTGCATCTTCAATATGAGAGCTGCAATATTTATATGTGTTCGCAAAGATGGGGAACTCGCAAGCCATTAAAGTTGTTAGATTTGGGATTCCGGAGAGAGAGAAATGGAGAAAGGTGTTTTGTCCATGATGATGCTCGTGTGCTTTCTGCGCATGGCAACTACAATAGCATTGGATACAGTTAGTGAGGCAACTATTAGTTATTCAATGAAGCCATATCGTTCCTCACATATTCATAGGAAACATGGTTTATACCATGATTATCTGCATGACCGCGTAAGGGGTCGAAGTGCTTTTGTTCAACCCTATGATTTTGTTTTGAAGGAAGACGAAGGCAATCTGGAGCATGCTGAATTCACAGCATCATCCATGGACGTAGAGGCCCACGATAGGAGGGACGTAGAGGCCCTTTTGTCCTTCAGAAAGGCACTCACATCGGATGGATCGCTGCTCAACTGGACCGCAGAAAACTCCGATAACGTGTGCTCCTGGAATGGCGTTTTCTGCAGAAAGCGCACGAAACGAGTGGTTGCCATAATACTGCCCGAATTGGGATTGCAAGGGAGTATTTCACCATCTCTTGGCAGCCTCTCTCTATTAAGAATTCTGAATCTTTCCGGTAATAATTTGACAGGAAGAATTCCACCGGAATTTGGGCAGCTAAAGTCGCTGGGAATACTGGACCTCAGCTTTAATTTGCTCCGCGGTTTTATTCCAAAAGCGCTGTGTAATTGTACAAGACTTCAATGGATCCGACTTTCAGTGAACAGTTTAACAGGGAGTATACCAACAGAATTCGGTCCAATCCTACAATAATCTTAGTAGAAGTATTCCAACTTTTCTCTTAGCAACTGCACTTCTCTCCAAGGGTTGTCCATTGGATACAACAATCTCACCGGTCCAATCCCTTCAGTTTTGAGTCTGATCAGAAATCTATCTCTCCTATACTTTGAAGGCAACTCACTCAGTGGTCACATCCCTTCCTCTCTATGTAACTGTACGGAGCTATGGTATATCGCTTTTTCTCAC
Organism: Picea sitchensis; assembly: GCA_010110895.2. NCBI lineage: Eukaryota > Viridiplantae > Streptophyta > Pinopsida > Pinales > Pinaceae > Picea > Picea sitchensis. The sequence continues at coordinate 140,345 of SNQJ01S0002743.1, read as the reverse complement.
TGGCTGTGTTGTCATGGTACGGAGCTCTCTGCCGGCTGAACTGGGCTTGTTGCAAAATTTACAGTACCTGTATCTACAAACAAACAAGTTGGAAAGCACCATTCCTCCGTCTCTAGGAAACTGCTCTTTCCTTGGAACGTTATTTTTTGGAGACAATCAATTATCAGGTAATATCCCATCTCAATTTGGTTCTTTGAGAGAGCTTGTTCAATTATCCATTTATGGTCCAGGTAATATTTCAGGTTCTATTCCTTCCGAAATAGGAAACTGCAGTAATCTTGGATGGTTGGATTTAGCAGGCAATAGAATTCAAGGCTTTGTGCCTATGAGTATATTTCGACTTCCTCTCTCCACCCTAAGTCTGATGGAAAATAACTTGACGGGTAGCATATTTGAAGCCATTGGTAATTTGACTCAGCTTATGTACTTAAGTCTTGGTGCAAATAGTTTTACGGGTAGCATATCTGAAGCCATTGGTAATTTGACTCAGCTTATGTACTTAAATCTTGGTGTAAATAGTTTTACTGGTGGCATACCTGAAGCCATTACAAACATGAATGAATTGACATTCCTCAATCTTTGTACAAATAAGTTGACGGAAATAATACCTGAGGGCATTGCCAATTTGAAAAAGCTTAAACAACTTTACCTAGATACCAACAATTTTACGGGTACAATTCCAAAAGGCATAGGAAAGCTTCAATCTCTTAAAAACTTCTTCTTGAATTTAAACAATATTTCTGGTAGCATTCCTGAAAATATTGGTGGTTTGGTTTCACTTCAACAGTTAGATATATCTAAAAACAATCTCGAGGGATCCCTCATGGTATTGGCCAATGTGTGAGACTAGAAGTGTTAGATTTGTCCAACAACAAGTTGAATGGAAAGATTCTTGCATCTCTAGGCAACTGTAAATCTTTGAGGAATTTATTACTGCATAACAACTTCTTGTCGGGGACAATACCACCAACTTTAAGTAAATGCACCGTCTTAAAGAGGTTGAAGGTGTTCAAGAACAAACTTAGTGGAAATCTAGACATAGGATTTTCAGTTTCTATGGAAGTTCTCTCCGTTTATTCTAATAACTTCTTTGGGACTCTACTTGCATCTTTGGCAAAATGTATCAACCTTCAACTATTAGATTTAAGCAAAAATGGATCCACGAGTCAGCTACCTGGGTACCTTGCATATTTTCAAGAGTTGAGAATTCTAAGTGTTGGTTATAATAACTTCCACGGTGGTATTCCTGCATCCATCACAGATCTCACTCAATTGCAAGTGTTGGATTTATCAAACAATAGAATCAGTGGAAGGATACCATCCAATCTTGAGAGACTTCGTGGATTCAAAATCCTCAGGTCTTCCCAACTTAGTACTAATACACTCTATGAGGATGTACAGATTGTCATCAAAGGTTTTGAGTATACTTTGACATATGTGTTGGCCACAAACACAATATTTGACTTGTCTAGCAATAATCTTATGGGAGAAATACCAACAAGCATAGGAAATCTAAGTAGCATGCGCTTGTTGAATTTATCAAGAAATCGGTTGGAAGGGAAAATACCTGCATCTCTTGGTCAAATATCTACTTTGGAACAACTGGACTTGGCAAAAAATGATTTTAGTGGTCAGATTCCTCAAGAGCTGTCTAGTTTAACCTTCTTGGCAGCTTTGGATGTTTCATCTAACAGGCTTTGTGGGAGAATCCCACTAGGAACACAATTTGGCACTTTCAATTCTACTTCATTTCAAAAAAACAGGTGTTTATGTGGTTTTCCTCTAGAGGCATGCAAAGAAAAGGAAAAGCAGGCCCAAAAAAGCATAGCCAAAAATGTTAGTCCCGGATGGTTGAGTCATGTGGAGGAACATGTGCCATTGATTGCATTAGGATTGGGACTAGGAATTGGATTTGGAGGAGTTGTAAGTGTGATGATAATGTGGAAGAAAGCTAGAGATTGGGTGATGCCCCCCAAAAAGCAACCATTTTATGGACTGTACAAATTACCCAAATAGAATGTGGTGATTCATCATACATATTGTAACACCAAATAATATGTATGTAATGAAGCATAGAGTAATTGTTCAAATTATTAAATCATATCTTTGACATTCTTGTTTGTTTTAAAGTAAAATATTTTTTTTAAATAATATTCTATTAATAAAATTATCTATCTAACAATTTAGATATAAATATTATATGATTTATTTATAATTAATTCATTACAATGTGGAATTTTTTATTATTATTTACTTATAGATTTTTTTCAAGAACAAGAAGGTAAGACGTTTGTAACCTACCTGAAGATTCTATTTTGGGGAAACAAAAATAACGTACATGAATTACATAATAATTTATTTAGTGAAGTACATGAATGAAATAACTTATACATATTATAATACAAGCATCAATGGACAATTTGTTTAATTATTCCATTACAAACTATAAAGTGTGAAGGTCGACCGGGTTTATTTAATACTTTTATAGTTACTGAAATATGAAGTGTTTCAACAAATCCAGTGTCAAAGGAATCGGCATATCCACTTTCTTGTTGCATATCTAGTGTCAAAGAATTGAAGTTGAAAATATCATGTATGCACAACATTCTCATGTGTGCTCAAGCATAATTCCTTTATATGCATAATTGATATGACATTATTATTCAATTAACTATGGTATAAAGAGAATATACATATAATATAATTTAGCTCATGGAATAAGTATTTGAATACAATTAAGAACATTTGAGATAGTAATCTTATTTAAACACTTTGGATATTTGTATGAGTGTTTTCATAGATTAAAGGCATGGTTAAATATGGGTATGAGTTAATATAAATATGGTATCATGTAAGGGTTTGTTTCGATGGAGGAAGCTTATGGATATCTAGATTATTAAGAAGATCCAAATGAAGTTGGTGGAGGATTAACAATTTTCTTTATAGACGAAGAATTATTTAGAATCTAGAATAGAAATGGATGCCTTTAAGGGTCTCCTTTTTTTAGCTCAATTGGTAGCCTAGGGTTTAGTCGAGGCCCTCAAAGCAATGGTAGTTTTCCAAAGTGGAAAGCTTCAATCTCTTAATTTTGTTTTTTTATTTAAACAATATTTATGGTAGCATTCCTTAAGGTATTAGTTATTTGGTTTCCCTTCAACAATTAGAACTATTTAAAAACAATCTTGATGGACCAATCCCTCATCATATTGGTCAATGTGTGTGACTAGAAGTGTTGGACTTGTCTGAAAACAAGTTGAATGGAAAGATTCATGCATCTCAAGGCAATTGCAAATCTATGAGGAATTTATTGTTGCAAAACAACTTCTTGTCAGGGAAGATACCACCAACTTTAAGTAAATGCAATATCTTATAGAGGTTAATGGATTCGCATGCCAGCTACCTGGGTACCTTGCATCTTTTCATGAGTTGAGAGTTCTAAGTGTTGCTTATAATAAGCTCCATGGTTGTATTCCTGCATCCATCACAAATCTCACTCAATTACAAGTGCTATATTTATCCAACAATAGAATCGGTGGAAGGATACCATCCGATCTTGAGAGACTTCAAGGATTCAAAATCGTTGGGTCTTCCAAACTTAGTAGTAATACACTCTATGAGGATGTAGAGATTGTCATCAAGGGTTTTGAGTATACTCTCACATATGTGTTGGCCACGAACACAATATTTGACTTGTCTAGCAATAATCTTATGGGAGAAATCCCTACACGCATAGGAAATTTGAGTACCTTGCGGTTGTTGAATTTATCAAAAAACCAGTTGGAAGGGAAAATACCTACATCTCTTGGTCAGATATCTACTTTGGAACAACTGGACTTGGCCAACAATTATTTCACTGACAAGATTCCTCAAGAGCTCTTTAATTTAACCATGTTGGCATCTTTGGATGTTTCATCTAATAGGCTTTGTGGGAAAATTCCACTAGGAACACAATTTGACACTTTAATGCTACTTCATTTTAAAACAACAAGTGTTTATGTGGTATTCCTCTACAAGTATGCAAGGAAAAGGAAAAGCAAGCCCAAAAAAGCATGGAGGAAGGTGTTAGTCAGGAATGGTTAAGTCATGTGGAGAAACATATGTCATTAATTACATTGGTCTTGGGACTAGGGATTGGATTTGGTGGAGTTGTAAGTATGATGATACTATGGAAGAAAGCTAGAAATTGGGTAGTACCCCCAAAAATAAAACCATTTTATGGAGTGTACAAATTCCCCAAATAGAATGTGGTGATTCCCTCCAGTCATTGTAACACTAAATACTTTGTATGTGATGAAGAAGAAAGTACTTGCTAAATCATATTTTTAGTATTCTTACTAAAATTATATATTTAACCAATTACATATATAATATCATGGTTAATGTATAATTAATTCATTAGGAGTTTTTAATTTTATTTTTCTCATTTACTTTTGTTTTCATTAAGATAAAATAAAGTAAACAAAAAACTAACACGATTAATCAACATCGAGTGTTTCCATGGTAAAGATATTTACAAAATAAGAACAAAGTTTCTATGGGGAAGATATTTACAAAATACTAACAAATTCTCATAAAAATTTACAAGTCAAATTAATTAAATAAATAAAACAAATAAGTTCTTTACATTTCACACCTCATATAAATGTAATTTCAGGCCTACTCTTAAAAAGGAATATTTTCAACTTTAACATATCTTTTTGTTGTTATTTTTAAGTGCAACTTTAATATTATTAGTTTGATGTAGAAATAATTGTTACATAACACCACAACTTTGCATCTACTTTCAGGACCGTACATATTGGTTGTCACTGCCCAGGCTTAATAAAACTTAGTCCGTAAAGATTGGCTTAATAAAACTTAGTCCGTAAAGATTGAATGAGTTCTACATATTATAAGATCATGAATACAAGTATAAAAAGAAAAAAATGGAAAAATTGGATTATTTGTTAAATTTATTTCATTACACACTATACATGAATATATTTTCAGTTGGATATTATGAATGTTTGAAAAAACAATGTTTTTTATATTATTCTAGATCTGGAATGAGATATAAAAAATCAATCAAATTTGATTTATTTTATTTTTGATAATTTTTTTTTTTTTTTAAGTAATGTAATATACTTTACATTTTTTTGTTTTGTGTAGACACTTTAAATATTTGTTTTACTTCATTTGTTAATTTTAAACTATGAATATAGTTACAATTTTATTGTAGATTTCTCATGCAAAACAATTGGATAATCAACGTTATTAATAATTGAAATTGAAAATAAATGTATTCACAACATTCTCTTGAATTGTTAAACCATAGTTCATTTACATGCATAATTGGTATGAGCTTGTCATCTAATTTACATTCTATAAATAAAATTTACATGCAATTTAATTTAATTTTAAGTAATAAAATGCAATTAACAACATTAGAAATGAAAATATATTTAAGCACTTATGGATATTGAGAAAGCCTAGGAGCATTTAGACTATTAGGAAGATCCAAAAAAACTTTATGGAGGATTGTCAATTTTCCTTACTCGTTAAAAACTATTTAGAATTTGGAATCAGAATGGATGCCTTCAAGGTCTCCTTCAGCTTCAGTTGATAACCTAGGGTTTAATCAAGGTCCTCAAAGCAATGACAACTTAAGGGGAAGGAAGCAACATGATTTCCTTCATGTCTCAACTCACTTAAGTATGAAGTATCAATCACCCCTTGAAGATAATGTTTTGACAAATACGGGCGGTGCTCAAACTATAAGAGATAATGGAGTGTTGACGTGCAATAAAGTTAATAATACGAAGGGAATCTCTAGATAGATGAATTCGTCTAATGGTCTAACTATTAGATTCTAACAATGCCAGGGGAGTTCATCGCTTATGGAAATCAGAATTCCTAAAACCCTTCATAGAAGAGACAAATTTGGGTATGTTGCAGGGAATATAATCTTTGAGGGTTTATGTGAATCAATTTCAAACAATTCCTCAAAGTTAAGTGCATTAATTGGTGTAGGGACTATGGGTGATGGTGGTATCATGGGAGCTTCCATTGAAGGTATAAAATTAGACTCTATAGAGGATTTGTCAAAATGTTTAAAGTATGAAGGTTAGGGCAATGAATAGAGGGTTTGAATAGTAAAATTGAAGATCAATGCTCAATTGATATATCTAATGAGATATGAATTGAAGTTTTAACTCGAATTGTATCCATGACAGAGTTATGCCTATAACATATACTTGAGCACTATAATAAATGTCATATATATATATATATATATATATAATTAGCATATGCATTTATTATAATTATGAAGCATACAAATGTATCTGTCTATGACATATATGTGTATATTAAGAGAGATTTGGATATAATTCCCTATATATATATGTGAGAAATTCATGAATATCAAATATCCTATGCATTAATAGGAATTCAACTTACAACAATATCATTACAAAACTTCATAGTACCTATGATATCAAATTTAAAAAGATAGGAAAATAATGTTTCTTTCAATTGCTTTATTAGTTCATAAACTAAAATTCAATCCTACAACGAACTATTCCCAAGATATTACTAATTTTCACATTCCATTAAGTATAAATAAAATTCCATATTATTTCCTAAAAACATAAAGACCTGATATAGTTCACTTATAAGATTTGCAAAAAATAATATAACTAATTTTCAATCAAAATCATGTATAAATGAAATTCCATATTGTTTTCAAGAGGCCAAAAGGCCCAATATAGTTCATCTATATATATAGGAGAATTGGGAAAAAGCATAATAATTTTGAGACAACATTAAGTATAATGAAATTCCTCATTGTTTTTTAAAAAGAATTTAAACTACTAACTTACTGTTAGCATTCAAATATTGCCAACGCCAACCATTTTTGGTAATTGAAAATAATACACGAGATTATATAGAGAGAGAGAGTTGTAGTATTTTTTGTATTTCATAGTAGAGTTCAATTTTATTAAGCATGGTAATGGTTAAATAAAGTAATAATTAGTATATTTTTTTTTAAATAAAATCAAAACTTATATAATATTCTATATGAATATTATTAAAATTTTAAATTGAAACATAAAATTTTAATTATTATATATATTTTTAAATAAAATAATTATAATGATAACATTTTGCACCAATTCAAAATAATAAGAGTTATCATAAATATTTTTTTTTTGTGTTTAATTTAGAATAATGGATGGGTTCAATTTTTAATCTTGCATTAGTTTATTGAATATTTGATGATCTATTAGTGGGTTTCTCTACCAACTCTTTTGGGTACTATCCTTCCCTGAGGAACAATAGGGTCATAAGGAATAGTATCTCACTAGCAATATGATTGAAGAAATAAGATGTAAATATTGATAAGAATCCTCACTTCTCAACAAAATTCAATAGACCAACTCTCAATAAAAGTTTTTTATTTTCTCTCCCAGGTGTTAAACATGGACTTACTAGTCTCAATTATTTATTAATTCACTTTAACTTTTTTCACCCCACTTTTCTTTTCTAACTCTTCAATTTGAATTTGAATTATTAATAATTAACTTATTTTCCCTTTAACTTAATTCATTTTGAATTATTTGCAATTAAAAAAACCCCACTACAATGATTTATTCTTTAAATAGAGACTTTTATTTAATAAATTAATAATATAATTTAATAAGAGATTTTTAATAATATGATTGATTAACAAAATAAATTAATAAAATTCAAATATACAATTTAATTAAAATACATTGTAATAACATTGATACTCATTAAAAAAAAATATATATTTTATTTATTTTATAAATATTTTATTAAAAATAAATTTTATAAATTATAATTATTAAATAAAAATATTTTGATAAATAAATAAATAAAAACATTTCCAAAAACAAATGAAAAAGCTATTCATTTATTCCATGAAAATGGACCAAGCCATCCATCCATCCATGTATTTGTCTTATACAACTTCTATTTCATAATCTTTACACACTATGAATAAAATATTAAGAAGAAAATCTTTATACAGAAAAAATACCCCTCGTCTCTTCATACGAAAATCTTGCCCATAATTCCCTTTCACTCTATTGATAGTATTTCTTTTCGGTATAATTATATTTGTTATAAACTATTTTTATGACGATTATTATTTATGGTAATTATTATATGTTTATTATAATGAATTTTTTAAAACATATTGTAAATGATTACGTTTAACACTTATAATATGAAATTTAGTTCAGTAACCGTGGGTTCAATGGGCGGTGGGTTGTCCAAAATATGACAATTTTCTGCATGACCGCGTAAGAGGTCGAAGTGCAATCTGGAGCATGCTGAATTCACAGCATCATCCATGATTTTCTGTTCAACCCCATGATTTTGTTTTGAAGGAAGACGAAGGCAATCTGGAGCATGCTGAATTCACAGCATCATCCATGGACGCTCACGATAGAAGGGACGTAGAGGCCCTTTTGTCCTTCAGAAAGGCACTCACATCGGATC
>SNQJ01S0002743.1:96050-127966 GCA_010110895.2 Picea sitchensis | reverse complement strand
GTGTTACTATTATCCTCGAACAATGCCATGGGAGGTCATTGCTTATGGAAATTAGAAGTCCTAAGACCCTTGATATAAGAGACACGCTTGGGTATGTTGCAAGGAAGGGAATCTATGAGGGTTTTTGTAAATCACTTTCGAGCAATTCCTCAAAGTGAAGTGTATCAATTGGTGTAGGGACTATAGTTGATGGTGGTATCGAGGGAGCTTCCTCAAAGGTAGGAAATTAGGTTCTATAGAGGATTTCCCAAGGGATGTGAGGTATGAAGGTTAGGGCGATGAATTGATGGTTTGAGTAGTAAAAAAGAAGAGGCCCATGTGTCAAACCATGGAAAGAAAGGCTTATGTTAGTGCTTGATGAGGACACTGTGATGAATTAAATCCTCCACATGCAGGAGAGGGCAATGGTTGGTTGTTTCTTTAGTTAGTTAATCTCTAAGAAATCTCTTTAAATGAGTGGATTATTCAATTAACTATTTTGATAACTTTTTTGGGATTCTACCTGCATCTTTGGCCCAATGTATCAAGCTTCAACGATTAGATTTAAGAAAAAATGGATTCACGGGTCAGCTACCTGGGTACCTTGCATATTTTCAAGAGTTGAGAGTTCTAAGTATTGGTTATAATAAGTTCCACAGTGGTATTCCTACATCCATCCCAAATCTCACTCAGTTACAAGTGTTTGATTTATCAAACAATAGAATCAGTGGAAGGATACCATCCAATCTTGAGAGACTTCGTGGATTCAAAATCCTCGGGTCTTCCCAACTTAGTACTAATACACTCTATGAGGATGTAGAGATTGTCATGAAAGGTTTTGAGTATACTTTGACATATGTGTTGGCCACAAACACAATATTTGACTTGTCTAGCAATAATCTTATGGGAGAAATACCAACGAACATAGGAAATCTGAGTAGCATGCACTTGTTGAATTTATCAAGAAATCGGTTGGAAGGGAAAATACCTGCATCTCTTGGTGAAATATCTACTTTGGAACAACTGGACTTGGCAAAAAATGATTTGAGTGGTCAGATTCCTCAAGAGCTCTCTAGTTTAACCATGTTGGCAGATTTGGATGTTTCATCTAATAAGATTTGTGGGAGAATCCCACTAGGAACACAATTTGAAACTTTCAATTCTACTTCATTTCAAAAAAACAAGTGTTTATGCGGTTTTCCTCGACAAGAATGCAAAGAAAAGGAAAAGAAGGCCCAAAAAAGCATAGCGAGAGATGTTAGTCGAGGATGGTTGAGTCATGTGGAGGAACATGTGTCATTGATTGCAATAGGATTGGGAGTAGGAATTGGATTTGGAGGAGTTGTAAGTGTGATGATATCGTGGAAGAAAGCTAGAGATTGGGTGATGCCCCCCAAAATGAAACCATTTTATGGAGTGTACAAATTACCCAAATAGTATGTGGTGATTCATTGTACCTATTGTAACACCAAATAATATGTATGTAATGAAGAATAAAGTAATTGTTCAAATTACTGAATCATATCTTTGACATTCTTATTTGTTTTAAAGTAAAATATTTTTTTAAAATAGTTCCATTAATAAAATTATCTATGTAACAATTAAGATATAAATATTATATGATTTATTTATAATTAATTCATTACGATGTAGAATTTTTTTTTTTATTTGCTTATAGATTTTTTTCAATAGAGAGAGAGAACAAGAAGGTAAGATGTTTGTAACCTACCTGAAGATTCTATTTTGGGGAAACAAAAATAAAGTGCATGAATTACATAATAATTTATTTAGTGAAGTACATGAATGAAATAAGTTATACATATTATAATACAAGTATCAATGTATGATTTGTTTAATTATTCCATTACAAACTATAAAGTGTGAAGGTCGACCAAGTTTATTTAATATTTTTATAGTTTTTAGTCCCTGCCCTTCGGGCTAAGGGACTAATAGTAATCGATTTTCCAATGTTTTATTAATATGACACACAAATCAATGCAAATCAATTATTTTAACCAAAGTTTTAACAATTTTATAATGTTTTCGAGATTCACATTTATCTTTTTCCTAAGTTTTAAGTTGGAGGCCTTATTTGCCCTCATATTGAGGCAATCCCCTTCAAAACATACAAATCCAAAGGATTGAAACTTATCAAATTGAATATGGAAGAAGCAACATGAATTAATGCTAAGTTTCAACTTAGCATTAATTCCAAACATTAAATGTTTAATGTTTAAGAATCAAATCTTTAATGTTTAAGATGCATAACTCATAGTCTTCGAGCCAACTTTTTTGTCTCTAGCAAGCTATCAACTGCCCTCCACTTCCACATGGCCAGTGGCATGTTCCACTTGGTCAATGGAATGTACTTTGACAACACTATAGGTTGATTACACCTAGTGCTTCGCCTTCCACCTGCAATATGTGCCAGTTGCCTCCTATATACAAATTCCTTTTCCCTTCCACCTGGAAACAATATATGTGTCGTTCTTATTCCTTCTACCTGCAAACAGTATGTGGAGGAGTTGAAAACAATATATGTGTCTTCTGCCTTATACCTGCAAACAATATGTCAAGGAGAGAGAGATTCAGGATGTCCCTATTGTTCTTTTCATTGTATATCACTTACCCCTCTCCACAATTGGGATCGATGGGAGCTCAGATGCTTATTCATTTCTCTTCCTGGGTTGTGTTGTCATGAGAGCTAGTGGCGCTCAATCAAGCTTTATGGCCTCCTCCATTTTTTTCTTTGGGAAGAAAAAGAAGCTTCCCTCTTCCATGGCCTTTGTCTCCTTTTTTGCATGAGTCAAGGTAAAAGGTATCTTAAATATTTTTACACAGTGAAAGTTATTAGATGAAAATGACGTTGAAACTTAGCACTTTCCTAAGGTAAATTTCCATGTTTTTTTAACTAATGCAATAGATTTCTTGTAGGGTTTAATAGAAAAAGACTTTTCTAAATTTGGCTTAGATTACACATATTTAATAACTAACCTTTTCTAACACTAAAACTTTACTACAGCTGATAGTATGCTGAGTAAACTTATAGCTTAAGGCTACCTTCATGATAAGGAATGCAGAGTATCTACCTTATTGTTAGAGCATATTAAAAGACGCTAGTTTGAAGTCGAAAGAATGAGATTCAATACTTACCTCTCGACCATTTAAGCACTTCTTGCAATTTTATACAGAGCAACAACCCTACAAACAAAAACAAGTGACAAGATATTTGGTTATCATGACTAAAAGATGGAGCAACATCTGCATTGCTGGTGTATCCCTTGTTTTAATGACGTGCCTCACTCCTGAGCCCACAGGCTTACCCTCTCCAGTTCCTGTGGGACCTTTTCACCATAAGTTTACGTGCAGGGATGTATTGATGGGACAAGACTTCCATCACCGTGTAACCTACTATGATGTCCATAAAATAGTCATCCCCTTTTGAAAGTGGCACAAGACGATCAGACAAAAAGACAAACTTTAGAAACATTGAGTTTCATCTGCTTTCTGTCGGTTCCATGAATTTTGTTTTCTTTTCCAATCTCAGGATGTCTTAATAGCCATATACCACTTTGATAGGGGTTTATTCTGATCGATCAGATAGCATGATGGGAGATTTATTACACCCCTTTTGATTTATGGTACTGTCTGAGAGTGATAAATGTTTATGTGCCATTATGTATTCATGCCTATTAATTTATGTGTCATTCACCCCGCCCATAGTGCGCATACACTCTTTTGATTTAATGTTCTATCGCCACTTTGATGCATCTACCTTCTCAGACTGAGGAGCAAAAAGCATCAATATCGCTGGGGAATTTAGGATGATAAAGCTACAAAAGGAGGGGCCTCGAGAATTGATCACTATTCATGGTTCCCCTTAAAGTTGGCTCAAGCATTGTGCATGGAGGTCAATCTGTACTTTTTTGCAGGCGTCCATCCATCCTAAAAGTGTGCAAGAAAATGTCTTGTTACTAGCATCCATTTCCAGCACCATCCACATGTTGCCATTCTCAACAAAAAATGTCAGTGGCATAAACTTTAATGCGTATTTAATTAATTTTGTATGGATGTTTTCTGGTGCATAATGGTTAATGCATGTGAAATCGAGAGATCCTTTTACCACATTCTCCAATCTTCCATTAGCATACTCAAATAAAATAACTTTCTTCTCACTTGTAATCCAATATCAAGACCCCAAGCCTTGATCTTGAAGCCTAAACGAGTTGTGAATTGGATCTTTGAATCACATAAGGGGCAGCTTGTAGTTGATATTTTTCACTCCACTAGGGATTACTACATTGACCTGATGCATCAAAACCAACTTTTTTGGGACATCAAACTCCCCATATCATGAAGCTCCATCCAGAATAAATTGACTTTGAAACGTTATGAATGGGTTTGAAGCGATACGCTCTTCAACAATTGAGATTTGTTAGATCTACCATCCTTGATCCTTGTTTAGGAGAACCTAGCCATGCCCATCCATATCCTTGTTGAGGTTGAGAGAACGATCGTGTCTAGGGGAGTTTTTCATCATGACAAACCACTATAGATGTAATCAAGCCATGGGATCCAAATCCATGTGCCAAGAAACAACCCATACATCATCAATCTACATTCCAGAAGGACCAAAAGGAGGCTCCAATGATATCTCGTCATCTTAGACTAGTATGATACAATTGTCGTTGTAGAAAACAAACTCTTGGACTAGTGTGGATCGAACCCTGGATGATGTCTCTACTTCCACCTTGTCTTTTAAAACTTCAACCAAAATACCTTTAATTAATTCCTAAATCAATTACAATATACAAATAAATATTTTTCATAAAATATATTGAAACCTCCATCAATCTCTCCTTGGTTAGCTAAAGCCTTTTATTTTTATTTTCTATGAAATGATCTGTTTCAGTTTTTCCCCGAAACTTCAAAACGTTAGCTAAAGCCTTTTTTTTTTTCTATGAAAGGATCTGTTTTAGTTTCTTCCCCGAAACTTCAAAACCAAATATTTCCTTTCCATAGCCAAATAATCAGAGCTCTCTCAATTTTCAATAAAAGAGAATCGAAAAAACCCTACAATTCTATATCTTCCAAGCATTCTACTAAAGAAATATACATAAAAGAAAATCCAAAGGAAAAACTCAGGAAGATTTCTTCCACCACATGTTAAATAAACCATCTTCCTCTCTTTCCTCGAGGATCTACAACCAAGGCAAAAGGATCGAGAAATAATAAATCGACAAAAAGAACAATCAAACACAATAAAGCCTTTAATCTCGACTCTTACCGGTATTATTGGTTCCTTCAATCGATTGTGTGGAACATTGTATAATCCACATTCATTATGTAGATTCAATGGGTTCCTTGCTCCATAAATATGGTGTTATAAATCGAATCCAATTGCACCCCTATGGAAACATTTGGGATTCTTATTTATTTCATTGATCGTTGGTCTGACAGATTAGTTGGGTCATATGTTGTTTCACAATTTAACCATAATCTCTATGTAGTAGACGCATTGGATTATTGGCATTGTTGTTGGTATGTGATTGAATCAATTATTGGGTTTTAGGTTTAGGAAGCGCAACAAGTACTTGCCCATTATGGAAAAGAAACACAGTTGGCAAAGAAACACAGTTGTATTCTTGGCAGGGACTTGTTTCTCCGCAACCTTGCTTGTTTGAAATATGAATTTTTTCAATAGATCCAATGTCAAAGGAATCGACATATCCACTTTCTTGTTGCATATCTAGTGTCAAAGAATTGAAGTTGAAAATATCATGTATGCACAACATTCTCTTGTGTGCTCAAGCATAATTCCTTTATATGCATAATTGATATGACATTATTATTCAATTAACTATTTTATAAAGAGAATTTACATATAATTTAATTTAGCTCATGGAATAAGTATTGGACTACAATTAAGAACATTTGATATAGTAATCTTATTTAAACACTTTGGATATGTATATGAGTGTTTCCATAGATTAAAGGAATGGTTAAATATGGGTATGAGTTAATATAAATATGGTATCATATAAGGGTTTATTTCGATGGAGGAAGCCTATCGTTGGCACTCGACCAAGTTTTGGAGAACCTTGGTTGTGTTTGACCATTTTTGGGACTTCAACAGGCTGGTCGAAGATGGAGTGCCCAGACGAAGTGGAGATCATGGGATCTCGCCCCCTTTTGCGAGATTTTTGGGTTTTAGGGTTTATGTAACGGGTATGGGATGTCGGCCCATGATTCGTACCAATGTTCAGGCCCATTTTGTAATGTATAAATACGTATCTAGGTGATGTAAGAAGTAGACCTAGTAGTTACTAGTCATTGATTGACTTAGTGCATGGCTAGTTGGTTTTGTGCACGGATGTGTTAAGATTTGCAGAGCTAAGTGCAAGTGTTTTGTATATGCTTTGTGCACAGACAATGTAGAGGCTCTGTGCTTGGACCCAACTCGGGGAAGGAGGATCTAGTGAGGTGCGCGCAAATCTCTTGTCCTATACGGTGTTGGCGTTGTGGCTTGGTGCATGTAAGAAGATTGGAAGAGACTAATAAGAAGAGAAGAAGATTGGTGGACGTAGCCCCACACTGGGGTGAACCACGTATATCCTGTGTCGATGTGCTTTGTGCTATGATGTTCATGTTGTTTATGTACTTAATTTCTTAATCTAAATGTATGATAGATCTAGTTGATGCTTACTGCTTTATGATGTGAGTGAATGTTAGATCTACTTTGATGCTATGTGCAGAATGGTTAGATATGTGTGGATCCTGGTTGTTACTGCATTGATCTGTAATTAGGGTTTTAATCCGCAATGTGACTATGGGTTAAATACTAAAGAATATTATCGGTTAAGTGCTCTGTTAAGTATTGTGATCATGGATCTATGTCCCAACTAGGTTGTAGACACTTGAGTCATGCAACCCCCCCTGCCTCTACCTCGGTTGATACTTCATCTTCTTCGCAGGTGTTTCTGAAAGGGCCGGTAGTTTGGGTTTTGTTGGTGTGTTGTTGAAGTGTTGAACCCTGGGTCTGCCCATGTGCCAACAATTGGTTCTGTTGTCGAGACCCGAAAATGTGATTGTTGGGAATTGAAGAAAAGAGAAAGCTTTGTGCGTAGATCCGTTGTTGTAGTGCGCAGTATTCTACTTGACTTGTGAAGCTTTGTGCTAAGAAGGGAATCATATCTGAAGAAAAGAGGTAAGATCTTAAATCTTTGTTCTCTAGTAAAGGTAATATAAGTAGAAATTTTTGTTTCAAAAGAATGGATCTAGGTATGTTTGATAGATTTTTTCCTAGTCTAAAAACTAGGGCACAACTAGAAGAGAGAATGTTTGATATGAATAAATCTGATAGAAATAATGAAAGATATGTTATTACTATGCATAGAAAGAATTTTTGGACTAACAAGTGGATGCAAGATCCTAGAAAGAATTTTTTGCAGGTTCATTACCGTGATCCCAGTGCACAGTACAAGAAAGGTTGGGGATCATTTAAAAGAAAGAGAGGATTGAATCTTTGTTATAGTTGCAGAAGACCGAGACATCTTGCTAAGGAATTCCCTGGTACATGTCCTATTTGTCTTTGTTGTAAAGTTGTTGGTCATGAGGTATTGGATTGTCCTAGAATGATTGTTAAAGTTGAAAAGATGAATATGAGACAAGAAAACCATGAAGAAGGTCAAGAGACTAAGGATATGCTAGAACACCAGAAAGAATCAGAGACTATATTATTGGAGATGAAAGAAACCCTTAGTGATCACAGAGACATCAGTTTATCAGAGATCTTAAAAGAGAAGGAGTGCATAGAAATAAGAATAGGAGACTTCGACATAGACTGTGTTCTGGATGAGAAAACATAGGTCAATATCATGACAAAAAGTACTTGGAAAATTTTGGGAAAGCCAACTATGGTTCCTTCATTGGGAGGAATAGGATTGTTTAAAGGAAAGATGATAACCTTATGTGGAAGACTTACTCATGTACCTATGGTTTCTCATGGAGCATCGACGAGAGAAGAATTCGAGGTCGTTAAGTTTGTTGAGAACAACACTCCTTTTTCACTTTTTTTAGGAAGAACCTAGATTGAGAAAGATCAGATCCGAAGGAAAGAAGAAGAGGAAGCCATAGAACATAAAAAGAAAGAATTAAGCAATTTCATGGCTAGGAGAATAGTGCGCTTAATAGAACAAGAGGACAAGTCAGCATAGAAAGAATTTTTGGACTAACAAGTGGATGCAGGATCCTAGAAAGAATTTTTTGCAGGTTCATCACTGTGATCCCAGTGCGCAGTACAGGAAAGGTTGGGGATCATTTAAAAGAAAGAGAGGATTGAATCTTTGTTATAGTTGCAAAAGACCGAGACATCTTGCTAAGGAATTCCCTTGTACATGTCCTATTTGTCTTTGTTGTAAAGTTGTTGGTCATGAGGTATTGGATTGTCCTAGAATGATTTCTAAAGTTGAAAAGATGAATATGAGACAAGAAAACCATGAAGAAGGTCAAGAGACTAAGGATATGCTAGAACACTAGAAAGAATCAGAGACTATATTATTGGAGATGAAAGAAACCCTCAGTGATCATAGAGACATCAGTTTATCAGAGATCTTAAAAGAGAAGGAGTGCATAGAAATAATAATAGGAGACTTCGACATAGGCTGTGTTTTGGATGAGGAAACATAGGTCAATATCATGACAAAAATTACTTGGGAAATTTTGGGAAAGCCAGCTATGATTCCTTTATTGGCAGGAATAGTATTGTTTAAAGGAAAGATGTAACCCTATGTGAAAGACTTACTCATGTACCTATGGTTTCTCATGGAGCATCGATGAGAGAAGAATTCAAGGTTGTTAAGTTTGTTAAGAACAACACTCCTTTTTCACTTTTTTTAGGAAGGACCTAGATTGAGAAAGATTAGATTTGAAGGAAAGAAGAAGAGGAAGCCATAGAACATAAAAAGAAAGAATTAAGCGATTTCATGGTTAGGAGAATAGCGCACTTAATAGAACAAGAGGACAAGTCAAAGAAACTAAGGGCTAGAGAACTAGTTGTCGAGTTTGAAAGAACACAAGAAGGTTTAAAGAACCTATCCATGCACGAGAGAAGAGCACCAACCCCTGAAGTAGTAAGACAAGAGGTATTCCACTAACCCTTTCAAAGACCCTCAACAGTGTGAAGTTACTATGCTAAGAGTAGATAAGAATAAGAATGGAAAGAGGGATCCAACAACTCATATCACAGGAAATTAAGGCTAGAAATCTTAGCAAAAAGAAAGAAAAGCTATAAAATTGCATGAAGCAAGCTTACAAAACTTGAACCTCATCGGAATAGCAGAACAACGCAGACTGGCACTTTGCCACGGTGAAGCAATATGATCGTTGGAGGCATCCCGACTGTTAGAATGATGCTCCGGAATGGCTAGAAACATAGTTATTGCTAGAAAGATTGCCATTGGACCGTTGGGACCGTGCCATAATGGATGGATTGAGGCATTCCTACCCATTGGAGGAATCTGTTAGGACTTTGTCTATTTAATCCGTCGAATGTCTCACCAGGGACACTTTTTCAAATTGAGATTATCCAAGACCAGAAATAACTGATTGCTATCATGTTGTGCTTATTGAGACCTTGCCACCCATTCTGATTAACTTGAGCATCTATTCACCTACTCGAGCATTTGACCATAAGTGTGTATTTCGGGCGAACGTAGCACAATAAAAAAGTCTGTAGTAGAAATCTTGATCGACCTTATGGCTGAGAAGGTCATGTCTACAGGCATACAGGCCTCATCAATAGGAGGATTGCAAGCATCCCCCTCAACTGCATGACGATCCAATCGATCTGGGCCATCCCAAACTGCGACAGAGAAAAGAAGCAAGCACCATGACGACATGGTGAACATGAATCTTATCCTGTCAGTCTTGCCCAACTACATCCCTCCTCTGGCTGACACGGTTAGTCCTGACAACGTTCTGAGAGATTTCAAGTACACCCTCATCACTGTGCACCTCCTGAAGGGGATATGCGCAGTGGGATCACATCTAGGATTGATCCATGACCTTAAGATCAACGACTTTAACCTGGGAGATAGGAATAATTATGCATTGCTTGCATCGCATAAGTACTTGACAAAGATAGTGGGGAAGAAGACAAGAAGGAAAAGGACGAAGTGATACCACCTAAAGATCCCCTTACGGAGGTCGAGACATCAAAGAAAAGAAATGTTTCTTCAAAGAAATCTTCAGTGCAAAAGAAGTCATGAGCCAGTAAGCCCCAGTCACAGACTGTGCTCACAATGGATGACATTGAACTCATAATCATAGTTGTAGCAGATACTTCAGAGGATATTTTGCAGTGAAAAGAAGAAAAGAAGGAAACAATGTATGGAAGGATCGAGGCAAAGTTGAAAGGGGTACAACAATCCCTCTATTCGAGTCACACAGTGTCGACTGTGTCATCGTCATTAGAAGGTGCATAATTGGGGGATGATCCCTTCCAATTACGAAGGATAGAAGATGCTACAGAGGATCGCCTTCGACGAGTACAGGAAGAAAAGGAGAAGGCCACAATGGTCTTGAAGCAAGCAAAGGAGGAAACCCTAGAGAAACTTCAGGTTGCAAAGCAAGAGAAATATGACCTCCGAGAGAAGTTTAAAGAGGACAGAGAACAGATCCAGAGAGAAAAAGACCAACTTCTCGTAGAGAAAACTGCATTCAAGGAGGTAGTGGCTAGAGCACTTTTCTCTATTCCAAGCTTGGCCCAGATGGAAGACGAGACAACTAAGAGCCAAGTGGGAAAGCTCGCTGAAGTCGTTCAACAACTTCAAGCAAGAGTAGCATAGTTAGAACTACAAGTAGTGTTGAGCACTCCGCAGGAAGTGCAAGATCAACAGGAAGAAACTACTAGGAGCACAATAGAAGGAATCGGGGCGTTAGCCATAGAATGCAAGAAAATTAGTAACTGAAGTGTGTAGACTTATGAGCGCCTTGCAGAAGACCCGTAGCTGAGGAGATTTGAGGCATAGCTCCAGGAGGTGAAGCAACAGGCGTCTACAGTGAAAGCACAGTTGAAGTTTCTTACCACAGTGGAGAACATGAAAAGGTCACAAAAGCAACACACAGTACAACAACAAGTCATTGCCATCCAGAGTCGAGTTATGGAGGTAACACAATGAATCCATCCGGTGCAGGACAAAGCCTACACATTTTTTGAAGAGATCGAGGGACAAGGTGCACAACTGGAACAAGTGGCCACCATGGTGGAATAACGCTTGGAAGGGTCTGTCACCGAGAAAGTCATTCAGGAGTTCACCAAATAGGAGGCTCTGATGAAGCAACAAGTCAAGGCAGCTCGAGCCAATCTCAAGGCCTTCAAAGAAGAATTTCCTAGATCAGAGTGACTCGAGACGAGTCACAGGTGAGTGTTGGGGGCCTGTTGGCCCTCGACCAAGTTTTGGAGGACCTTGGTTGTGTTTGACCATTTTTGGGACTTTGATAGTCTAGTCAAAGATGCAGTGCCCAGGCCAAGTGGAGATCGAGGGATCTCGCCCCCTTTTGCGGGATTTTTGGGTTTTAGAGTTTATGTAACAAGTATGGGATGTCGACCCATGGGTCTTACCTATGTTCAGGCCACTTTTGTAATGTATAAATAAGTATCTAGGCGATGTAAGAAGTAGACCTAGTAGTTACTAGTCATTGATGTAATTAGGGTTTTAACCTACGATGTGAATAGATTAAAGACTAATGAATATTATTGGCTAAGGGCTCTATTAAGTATTGTGATCACAGATCTGTGTCCCAGCTAGGTTGTAGACACTTGAATCCTGCAACCCCCCTTACCTCTACCTCGGGTGAGACTTCATTTGCTTCGCAGGTGTTGCCGAAAGGGATGGTAGTTAGGGTTTTGTTGGTGCATTGTTGAAGTGTTGAACCCTGGGTATGCCCATGTGCCAATACCTATGGACATCTAGATTGTTAAGAATATCCAAAGGAACTTGGTGGAGGATTGACAATTTTCCCTACCAATGAAGAATTATTTAGAATATAGAATAGAAATGGATGTCTTCAAGGGTCTCCTTTTTTTATCTTCAATTGGTAACCTAGGGTTTAATCGAGACCCTCAAAGCAATGGTAGTTTTCCAAAGTGGAAAGATGATCTGGATTATTTTTCAGCACGAAATGAGAGAAAATATATGATAAAGAAATGCACAGAGATATTGCAGATATTCAATATTATAACATAAATGTATCAGAAATGCAACCATAAAAACAAATATACAGTAATACACAATTTATATTAATTAAAGAAATGTACAGAGACGATAAAAATACAGAGTGAAATACTTGCTAGAATGGTGGTGGGTTATCTTTGAGAAGAGATGTGATGGCTACACTCATTCGCAAGAAGATGATTACAATGAGAATCCGAAGGCCTTTTTACAATAAATAGGAATGCCAAAAACCCTAGACATCCAAAAAACTAACCCTAGGTGATGAAGCGCCAAAAGTCATGTGGGCCCCGTTTGGGTAAGTTAGTACATCAACTTCCCAGGCTTGTAACTTTTACATATGATCTTCGTTTTAGGTGCATGATAGGATGTTGGAAAGGTATCGTTGAGGAGATTCATTTTGGAGGCAATATCAAAGGAACTTCCATATTTCTCCTCGTTTTCCCAAAAACTTTGTTTAGGGCCTCAAAATGGGCCCGGAAGTTAAAAACTGCTAAAAATAGTAAATTACCAAAATTGCCAGAAAATTGTTTTGAGCCAGTTGGAAAAGGTGGGTGGCCACTGATATCCACCTGGATCAATCCTCCCTCCTTATGAATAAATTGTCTCCATTGTGTTGAGTGCCCGGGGGAGAGGAAAAAATGTTTTCTCAATATGAATCTTGGTGGGTTGCTTGCCTTGCTGGAGATGTTGCGCTGCTCAGTTTGTGGAAGTCTGTCATGAGTCTATTGAGGTTGAGGTTGTTCAAGAAGTCGAGCTACACAAGAAGACGGTGTGCATAAGGAATCTGTGTGATTTGATGCAACCTTGCCAACATTCTTCTGTTGGATAGAAGGTGCTTGGGGCGAGGTTGTAGTGGTTGCAGTGTCCTTCTGTTCCCCTTTTGAACAGATTGTGAAGAAGCTAAATTTTGGAGTATGAGATACTACCTTGTGGCATTGTTTCTTTGGGGGGTCATCTCTACAGATTACCAAATGTAGTTCTGACTACTATTCCACCTAAACAGTGCCACAAGGTAGTATCTCATACTACAAAATTCAGCTTCTTCAGAATATGTTCAAAAGGTGAACAAAAGGACACCGCAACCACTANGTGAAGAAGCTAAATTTTGGAGTATGAGATACTACCTTGTGGCATTGTTTCTTTGGGGGGGTCATCTCTACAGATTACCAAATGTAGTTCTGACTACTATTCCACCTAAACAGTGCCACAAGGTAGTATCTCATACTACAAAATTCAGCTTCTTCAGAATATGTTCAAAAGGTGAACAAAAGGACACCGCAACCACTACAACCTCGCCCCAAGCACCTTCTATCCAACAAAAGAAGGTCGACAAGGTTGTAACAAAATACAAAGATTACTTCTATACACAATCCTCTCATGTAACTTGACTGGTTGAAAAAACTCAGCCTTGCAGACAACACATTCATGACAACGTTTTCAACAACACCTTCATGAAAACCTTCCATAAACCAAGCAACGCAATGTCTCCAGCAAGGCAAGCATCTCACCAAGATTCAGATTCAACAAACGATTCCCTCTCTCCCCCAGAAACTGAACGCAATGAATACCATTGATTCCTAAGGAGGGAGGATCAATCTATGTGGATATCGATGGCCATCAACCTATTCCACGGGCTCGAAAAACAATTTTCCATCTTGGCAGTTTTTCGACAGTTTTTCGGGTTCCAAACTTTTGGGGCCATTTTTTGGCCCTAAACAACGTTTTTTAGGGATTTGGGGCCCAAATGAATGCTAAAGGCACTAACTTGGGCTAGTCGAAAATATTTCTTCTCGGTTATACCTTTCCAACAGTGTATCAAGCATCCCAAACGAAGATCATATGCAAATGTTACGCCCCCAGAAAGTTGACATATCAACTACTGCCATCGGGGCTTGCAAACCTTTTGGATTTTCATCTTCTGGGGTTAGGGTTTTGGATTTTCCTTATGTTAAAAAGGCCCTTAGAGCCTCGTTGTAATGATAATCTTCTTGTGAATGTGAGTAGCCGTCACATCTCTTCTCAGAGATAAGCTTCCACCATTCTAGCGAGTCTTTCACTCTATATTTGTATAGCCTCTATACATTTATTTCATTAATAGAAATCCTGTATTATTGTATTTCTCTGTTTCTGGAAATATTTATGTGTATTTAATTGTAGTATCTATGCTTTCATTTTTCTCTAAAAAATAATTTGGATCAGGTCGACTTTAGGAACAATGATGTCATTTCATCCAGTCCAGTCGACATTCACTAAAAAATTGTATAGGGTTCCAATTCAAACTCCTTTCATTAAGAACATCGCAACTATGACCATCTTGCATGTATCCTTTTGAAATAGAGTGTGCACTCCTACATCACTCATCTTGCTGAAAGATATCATGTTTCTTTCCGAACCCAGAATGTGTAGCACACCTCGAAGAGTTCTACTCCTCCCATCTTGCAGTATCAGATGAACTCTTCCTCGTCTAAAAATTTTGTTTTTCGATTCGTCCTCTAAGAACACATCTCCTCCTTCATATCGTTCATATTTGAAAAACCATTCTCTATGCATTGTCATATGATGGGATGCTCTTGATTCGATCAACCAAACATATAGATCCAACTGTGTACTTGTCGATGCTAGGTACACATCACCTCCCTTATTTGTAGTCGTCTTTCAGTTGACTGCTTCTCGTTGGATCCTATATTGAATTCCATTACCTTTGACTTGTAGCCCCTTTTGTAATGATTGAATTTACCACATTTCAAACATCTTCTCATCGACTGAACATGGATTTAGATCTACCCTTTGACTTAGACTTTCTACCAGAGAATTTTTCTTTATCTCTGTCAACCGATCAACCTCTCACCACTAATGCATCTTTGGTTTATCCTTCCATATTCTTCCTTCTCATTTCTTCTCACAATAGAGATGCAACCATGTCTTCTAGCGCTAGTATGGTTGAATTTCTCCCTATAGCCACAACTAAGCTATCTCAGGATTCTGACAAATAACATAATAGACTAACACATTTCTCCTCCTCCATGATTTTAATATCCACCAAAGATAACTGGCTTAAAATGGTATTAAACACATTTAAATTCCCAGTCACCGAACTACCCTCACTCATCCTCAAAAGATACAATTTCTTTCTGAGAAACAACTTATTCACGAGGGATTTCGACTAGTAAAATCTGCCCAACTTGTCCCATATTTTCTTGGTTGAATCTTCACCTGAGACATTCAACAATACTGAATCTGCAAAACAAATTCGAATCGTACTCCTTGCACTTCTCTTGAGTTTCTCTCATTCTTTCGTCGACATACTTGTTGGCATGGTACCTAGACATATCATTTCCCATTGTTCTTGATCTACAAGGAGATATTCAGTTTTAAGCTTCCAAAGCTCAAACTTCTCGCCATTGAATTTTTTGATCTCTATTCTTGAGCTGCTTTCCATTCTTTAATACAATATTTAAATATTTCTGACTTACGACTCTTACTGAACCGAGGGTCTAGCTAAGATCCAAGGTTGTTAAACAAATCTCTGATACCACATGTTTGGAAATGAAGAACACTTCCACACTAAACCTAGTAGAAGAGAGGAAGAAATATTTAAACAAGAAAGTAAATGACAAAGAAAACACACAGTACACGGAAATTTTACTCTGGAAACCCAAGCCAGAAAAACCAACATCTCTTGAGTGTTTTTCTCTCTTCTTGTCTTATTAATTCAGAATGAAATGTTACATGCCTAACCTTGGTCCACACTTAAGACACAATCAACTTCATACCTTCTTTCTTTACACAAGAATAACCATGTAGCCAATTTGACTTACATTTACATGACCAACAACCTATATTGGCTATTCTACAATTCATTATCCTTTACATCATTACAACACACCTTCTTTATAGGATTTAAAGTAGGAAAAACCCTAAATAAATGGTGCCCAAAGATGATTAAAAATCCACGTAGATCATTGGCTACAAATCCCGTGAATATTAGGATTCTATTACAGTCAACTACCAAGTCGGATTACCAGTCGACTACCAGTCAGCCTTCATTCGGTCTTCAGTTGGTTTCCACACACCCTCTTGTCGACCTCTTGTCTATTTACCTCTTCGACTTATTGTTGATGTCTTTGACTTCGACTTTACCCAATTGAACCCCCATGACCTTTGACTTGCTGTCGATTCCTTCGAATTCAACTATCAGTTGATCCACCTCGACTAGAATTTCACTGCAAAGAATATAACAACCAAACAATGTGAATT
The DNA here is from genome assembly GCA_010110895.2 of Picea sitchensis. Lineage (NCBI taxonomy): Eukaryota > Viridiplantae > Streptophyta > Pinopsida > Pinales > Pinaceae > Picea > Picea sitchensis. Next base: position 111,494 of record SNQJ01S0002743.1, on the reverse strand, counting down.
TATACACTCATATGTTATGTTATTAAGGGAAATGATGATCATATTTTACACCATTTTAATGGAAACATCAACCCACTAGTAGTGGGCCCATGCGTATAGTCATGAGAAATACCCCATTTCCACACTAAATATGGATCATGATAAATGTTAAAAGATTCACTATCTTAACTATTTCACCCACATTCATATGATTTATACTTAAAAATCACAATTATAAAAATGCTAGATTCTCTATTGCCTATGAAATTAAAATATAATACCTAAAAATCACAATCACGAGGAGATGTGGGACATAGAGGGGGATGATATTTGTAATCTTGTACATGAGGTCTTTTCCATAGGGTGTCTTTCAGAATCATTCAATCAAGGACTAATCAAGCTTATTCCAAAGAATACATTGAGATATTTTATTGGTGGGTGGTGGCTGATAACTTTATTGACCATTGCTTATAAAATTATGGCCAAGGATTTAGCTAGGAGAGTTCGATATGTGGCTTGGAAAATTTTCCACCAAGAGTTTACAAGTTTTGTACAGGGATGGTTTATTTTCGATATAGTCTTATCAACTTGGGAGGCCATGGAGTGGGCCAGGGAGTCTTGTCAACATGCACTCTTCTTGAAAATTGATTTCAACAAAGCATGTGATCGTATTGATTATACTTTTATCACTGATATGTTGACTTGCCTTGGGTTTTTTTTTTGGTATGATTAACACTTTTTTACATGTGCCTCTTTTGTTTGAGTGAATAATGTATTGTCCCCCCCCGCAACCATATCCATAGTTCTATGAGGAAAAGGTGTCGTTTGGCCCTTTATCTCTATGCTTTGACATCTAACACTCTTGGATATTTATTGGAGGCAGCTCATCTTTAGGGTTAGATCATAGGTATTTCCATCCCCAAAGGGTAGGAGATGATTAACAATCATTTTGTGGATGAGTCTCTTTTTTCAATCACTACTGATACGGAGTTTGTCTTAGCTTTCAGGGATTGTATTATAGTGATTTGTGAGGCTTCGAGGGAAATTGTTAGAGATCACAAGATAGACTACTGGTTAGTTGGTCTTGAGGATTGACCTATGTATTTTCCAGGTGCTTAGAGGTTTTTCAAGCCATGGATTATCGTTCAATATCTTGGTATACCATTTGGGATAGACATTCTGCGGGTTCCAATGTGGGATTGGTGCTTCGAAAGATTGCAATTAAAGTTACTTTTTTGTCAATGCAAGGATCTTCCCTTTGCTTCAAATTTGATGGTGGGGAGAAAGATTCTTTAGACCTCCCACATTTACTATGCGTCTTTCTTGCTTCCAAGCAAGCTGCAATTTCATTGATTGGAACATATTTTTCTTTTTTGTATCATTCCAAAGGATGAGGGGCTCCTTGGTCTAATTGATGTGGAAACCCAAGGCATCATTTTGACTACTAAATGGGTAGTTAAATGTTTGGAGAGATCATATCCTTGACAAGTTTTGATGCTGCACAGATTGATTTCATCCCAGAATTTTGGCAGAGTAAAGGGTCAATTTGATTTATGTGATATCATATCTGCTCCTCATAATTTCCAGATTTCAAGGTCCTTCATCTTCAGGAGTATTTGGATAGATTGGGGGAGGGTAGAAATCTTGGTTCATTGGAAGTGGTCAAGAAGTAGACCGAGTTGGGATTTGGCCAGGAGGCCAATTTAGAGTTTGAGGAAGGAAGGTACTTAAATATCTGACCTCCATCATTTTTAGAAAAAGGAGTTTTAGCAAAAATAATATTTTCTTATGGAGATATCTTTTGGATTCCAATGCTCATTCTTGTAAGACTTGGCATTTCATGCATAGGGAGTTTTCATTGTCTTCTACAAATTGGCCTACCTGGATGGATATTCTCGGGCTCATACCCCATGAAGATACTTTTAAGAAGAATATTGACATGATCGGGCCCTATTGGTGAGATTGGGATTGTATTTTTGGACATCCATTGAACCAATATGATTCTTGTAATCTCTACTCCATTTTGCAGCAATGGCATGAGCTAGGTCCCATTCTCAATGCCAGGTGGATTTCTTCGAATGTAGAGAGCCATTAGATTCATAGGTTGCATGGTGTCTGGTCGATTCAAGATTCTTATAAGCTCCAAGTTTTTGCTTGGTTGGTGATCCACAAATGTCTCCCCTGTAAAGCTAGGCTTTTCAAAAGTGGTCTTTCTAATGGCCTTTGCCCCTCTTGCTGGAAGTCCAAATCAGTGAAGCATATTTTAAGGGTTTGTGCTTTTGCGAGATCTTGTTGGGCCTAGGTTCAATCTCAATTGGAAAACATTCTTCTGGGGCATTTGGATTGGCAGTCAGTGTTGTTTGGTGATTCCATATTAGTGATCCGAGATTCCTTGGCTAGTATTTGGCACTGTTTGAGATTCTTCGCCTTATATATCCTTTGGAAACTTCATTGCAACTTTGTTTTTGATAATGAGTTTAGTTCTAAGTCAACGTTTTGGAAATTATGGGGAGATGAGGTACGTACGCAACTCCTTGCAAAAGGGGCATTACTGATTAGAGATTCCAAATTGTTAGATTCGTCCACTTATTCTAATTTCATAGCTATTTTAATATCTCTCCCCAAAAGAATATGATTTTGATTTTGATTGTATATACCCTTATGTTTTTCTTTATGTATTTTCAACTGCTAATGTAAATAATTTTTTGAATATATAAAAAGTATCTTTAAAAAAAAAATTCAAAGTCATTTAAAATTATGTGGGACAAAACAATTATTTTAGAAAAAACCTTTGTGTAAAAGGTGGAAATTTTGAATACAAATTTTGATTAAAAGTAGTGGAATGAAGATTTTCCCTTCTTCACAATGTTTTGTTCATCTGAATTTTTTTTCTTTTTAGAAAAACTTTCGTGTAAATGGTGGAAATTTTGAATAAACATTTGGATTAAATGTAGTGGAATGAAAATTTTCCCCTTCTTCACAATGTTTTGTTCATCTAAAAAAATTTTAACGTATTTTTTAATTCAAATTAAAAAAAAGTTGTTATATATTATTTAACTATTTTATCAAATTTCTTAAATGGTTATTTAATCAAGGGTAATTGGGTTAATTATATTCAATAAAAAAAATGAAAAATTTTAAATAAAAGAATTTAATATAATGAAGTTTCATTTAATTAAATGATCAATTTATTTGATCATTGTAATTAAGTTATTGATCAATATGAAATGAAGTTGTTATATATTATTTAACCATTTTATCAAGTTTTGAAGGGTAATTGGGTTAGTTATATTTAATAAAAAAAAATCATTGTTATGCAGAAATTTTTTATAAAAGAATTTAGTATGTTGAAGTTTGATTTAATTAAATGATCAACTTATTTTATCACTTTAATTAAGTTATTGATCAATATGAAACGTTTTAAGGTGGAATAATTTTATGGATAGCTTAAAAGATTCAATTTGGAAACCTTTAACTAAGAAATTATAAATGGGGTATATCTATTATGTCAAAGTCATCTTACACTTTCACTTGGTTTCAATTGCAAATGTCTATTTGCACGGGTGCACCTTCCATTGATGGGTTAAAATGTGGGGGATATTTTAATCTTTATAGATAATAACAATGTYCTTACTTTACAAACTAACCAGACCCATTAACATTTATTATTGTTGTTTTGGATGTTTAATTGAAATCTAAATGAACTATTTGATAACATATTCAAAAAAGTTGCTAATTTTTTTTCCATTAAATACATTTTTTCTAAATGTTACTAAGGATTTTTCTAATGATGTACATATTGATTTTACTAATGAATTTTTTTTATTGATTTTCATATAGATGCTTACATAAAMATCATAACATTCTTGCATGCRYTATTGTARATGTAACTTTGGACTTATATTTCAACTCAAAAATRTCCAAAAYGGAGGCYATTGGTTAMAAAARMAAGGACTTYRATGAAGTGTTGAGGAAAAYATACTTAGMCATTTTTTAAGTGACAMRTRATAAAAARTATTGTATTCTAAACTTCATTTTTACATTYATTTTTAGTATTTACTRACTTGAGACAAGGGACTATCAACAAGGGTATTRTGAATTGGTGAAAGAAAAKGGAGACTAGTGTTCAAATCAAAAGTGGGTTGTAGAGTGCACCTTTCTTATCTTTATGTAAGCCTTCCAAACCTGCAAAAAGAATGTAAAATAAAGATATAATTATCTAATCATTCATTTGGATGTAAGCATTCCAAACCTGCAAAAGCATGTAAAATAAATATATAATTATCTAATCGTTCATTTCATTTTTCATTGTAAGGACTTTCTTGTCATATGAATAGCATTGCTTCTAGCTCAATACACTAAAAAAGGTTTTGATTTGATTTTTAAATAATGTTTATAGCATAGTAAATACATTGAACTAATAGGGTGTGTTTCCACCCGCATGTCCACATGATTGAAAATTTACATTTTGTGTATCTCATTTAATTTTTTCCATGACAAAGTCCATATGTAATTTTTCCATGTAGGAAAGTGGATAATTAGAAAACATGTTTGATTACATTAAAACAACACTTCTAGACTCTTATTTTTCCACAAGTGGATTGAATTAACATGAACCAAATTCCATGTAGAATGAATAAGTTGGTACAATTTTCTTCGTCAATATGTTCCATTCAATATGGATTTTTCACTAAGTTTCATATAGGATGAACGAGTTTCCATACCTTTCTTCAATAGTATGTCTCACACAATGAACCTACCAACCAAATTCAAACTAGAATCAATCTGTTACCCCAACTTTTTACGTGCACTTCCTTGTCAATTTGATATAAACCAAATTCCATATAGAATTAATTAGTTTGCACAACATTCTTCACCAATATGCCCCATTCAATATGGATTTTACCTACTAATTTTAATATAAAGTGAATTCATTTCCAAACCTTTCTTCAACAATATGTCTTGAACAATCTACCTACCAACCAATTTCAAACAAGAACCAATAATAGTTTCCCCAAGTTCTTCACCTCTATTTCCTAGGTAATCCCTATACCAACCAAGTTCCAAATAGAATTAATGAGCTTGCACAACTTTTTTCACCAATATGTCCCATTCAATATTTATTTCCCATTAAATTCCATATTCCACACCTTTGTCCAATAGTATGTCCTAGAAAATTGACTTATTAACCAAATTCAAATTAGAAACAATTATTTTTTCCAACTTCTTCACCTCTATTTCTTATTCAATACTAGTACCATCCAAATTCCATATATATCTAATGAATTTGCACAACTTTATTCACTAATATATCCCTTTCAATATGGATTTCCCACTAAATTCCATATATAATGAATGGGATTCCACACTTTTCTTCAATAGTATGTCCTAGAAAATTGACACACTAACCAAATTCAATGTGACATACATGTCACCAACAAACCCAAAATAATTGCTCGAAAACGAAATTGTAATGTACCCATCGAATTGGGTACCTATAAAAATTCTCCTTCTTGGGAAATTTGAATTTCCATTTCCATTCTTTAAATCAAGAAACCTGATCCATGTGCATGCAATTAACAAGAACATGATAAACTATAAAGGAAATGATTAATCATCCATGCACAATATTAATAGCGAACATGAACCATATAAACACATATCATATATAAATAATACATAATGGAATATATAAATTACATAGAAAACATAGAGAGCACTTATCTTTTCAAATAAACATCCACAAACTAGTTGCAGATGTCGGACATTCCACTCAATGATAGACATTGTTGTTCTAGATCTCAACAGTAGGTCACCCCTGAGTTAGGGCTATGAATCACCAAGGATGTGTCCCATGCAAACTCTAACACACACAACCATATATCAAGCTCTCACAGTTATCTCAACCACACAACAACCCTATTTTACCAATTCTCTTCTCCTTCAACTTGCACGACCCAAATAAATGAGCCCCTTTCTCTGCAATGCAGTCCTTCAATTTATTTCACTTATTTTCTAGGGATCCAGTGCTACTATTCAAGAAATATAAATGTTGGAAACTCCAAGGATTCTTAGTTGTGGACAATTCTTTCTTAACTTCCATCATTCACATGCACACAAGCATCCATTCCTTTCTATAATAATCAATAATTACTAACAACCAACAATCAATGGCTCTCTTCCTCCAATAATTCCTTCCCATGTCCAAAACCAATAGAAATAATGAATGAGGAAGGAACAAGAATTATTGAGGAACAATTAAATGAGTGATTAACCAAATGAATGAGGAACCCCCAAACAACCCAAAAATAAGGGTTTATATTTACATGCAATAAAGCACTACATGGCCTTCGCTAAGAAGTTCATGTAACAACTTTCCCCCCAACTAAAACTAATATGGGTGAAAATAATACAATATAATACTATGCCCCTTTATCCCCCCCTCTCTCATGGAATCATATCCCCCTATCTATGTCCTTGTTCGTCTTGCAACCAACGATGTATTTTATTAATAATATTGAAAGAATTACATTTGTAGGCAGTCCAACCTTTTTAACTTTATAGGCACTATGGACTTTCATGAATAAAAAAATACATTGTTAATTTGGGGACTCAAAACCAAGGTATAACATTCCCCTCCCCCTCATTTTGGCACCGTCCTCAGTACATATACAAAACATAAATCAAAATTTCAAAAGTTTTCAAAAAGTCATGAGTACTCTTCTTGCATGGCATATTCATACTCCCAAGCAACATCTTTAGGACTGTAGTAGGTCCACTAAACCTTTACTAATCCTATGGCTCAATTCTGGATCACTTTGACCTTCTTGTCCAATATGTGCACCAGTTGGACCTGAAAGCCTCATTCTGGCTCCACCTGAATCAAATTCCAATCAATAACATGGTTATGATCATGTACATAATTTTTTAGCAAAGAGACATGAAATAAATTATGCACATTCATGGAAGCAGAGAATGCAAGCATGTATGCAACTGACCCTATTATGTCCAATATCTCAAATGGACCACAGAATATGGCTGGTAGCTTTGTACTTATTCCCAACTTCAATGAGCTCTTCTTGGACTTTACTTTCAAAATCACATTCTCTCCCACTTTAAATTATCTAGTTGTCCTATTATTATCTACATAAATCTTCTATCTATCTTCTATTTTTTTCAAATTCTTCTTAATTTTAACCATTTAATCTTCCATATCCTTGAGAAATTATGTCTCAAGTACCACTCTATCTATTGGGTTGTCCCAACTCACTGGAGTATTTTATTTTCTACCATACAAAGCTTCAAATGGACTCATATTCAATGAAGTTTGATACCCATTAGTATAGGAAATATCAACCAAGTTCAAGTAATATTCCCACTTAGATATCTTATCCATCACATACGTTCTCAACATGTCTTCGATCACTTAATTGGATCTCTCTATCTTCTCATCTGACTGTGGATGGTATGTTGTGATAAAATTCATATTTGTATCAAATCCTTAAAATAATTCCCTCCAAAATTTTGAATCAAACTTTGTATCTCTGTCTGAAACAACTTCCTTAGGTATTCCATGCAACCTAGCAATTTACCTCATGTAAATCTCAGTAATATTAGTTGTTGTATGAGTCATTTTTATGGTAACAAAATGATCATCTCTTGTCAATTTATCCACCACTACCATTATTGAATCATGTTTCTTTGTTGTCTTGGGAAATTTAGTAATAAAATCAATGCTTACCACTTCCAATTTCCTCTTTGGAATTGACAATGGCTATAGAAAACCCGTTGGGTGTCTATGGTCATCTTTCACTCTTTGAAATTCCATACATTTGGCAGTCTAATTAGAAACATCCTTCTAAATCATTCCTAGCCAAAAGTATTGGCTTCTTATTGTTGCAATTGTTTTCTGGTAACCGAGATGTCAAGCAGATGGAACATTATGCATTTATTTTAATACCAGATTCCTAAGTTCTTTGGAACTAGGAACACAAATTTTGTTTTTATGCATAAGTAATCCATCTTATTTCATCTTATATTCTTTAAATTTCTATTGTACATTTTCCTTCTATAAGATTTCTTTTATCTATAGGTAATGTTGGTATGTAACAATAACATATAAAATTCTTCTCTTTAAATATGAACTATGCTTACTAATGGTTGTAGCATGAATGAGATGTACTCTTCTATTGAGTGCATCCACAAATTTATTTTATTTTCCTTTGATATGCTTGATGTCAAAGTCACACTAACTTAAAAATTCCAACCATCTTGTTTTCTTGACATTTAAATTTGGTTGTTCAAAATGATATTTCATACCACTATGGTCTGTCCTTAACTCAAATTTCTTTCCCATAAGAAAATGCCTCAACATGTTCAATGTATGAACTATGGAAGCAAGCTCCAAATCATATGTGGCATAATCCCTCTCATTTTATTTAAGTTTTTCTTACTCGTAACTAATGGCATGTCCATTCTGAGTGAGGACTCGATAAATTCCTTCTTTGCATGCATCTGTACATACCACAAAATTCTCATTTAGGTCAACAATCTTCAAAATAGGTGCACTAGTAAGTAACTCTTTCAACAAATTAATTTTTTATTCACACTCTGATCTCCACTCAAACTTAATTCCCTTCTTTTGTAAGGAAGTGACTGGATGAGAAAAGAATCCTTCTATAAATATCCTATAGTATCCAAGTAATCGCATGAAATATATAACTTCTGAAACATTCCTTGGTGCTAACCATCCTCTAATGGATTCAATATTCTCTGTTATTCCTTCCTATGAAATAATGTGCCCCAAATAATAGATCCTCTCTTGGTAAACATAAAATTTGCTTAGCTTGGCATATGACTAATGCTCCCTTAGAACTTGAAACAACAACCTCAAGTGATGCTCATGCTCTTCCTCTAACTTAGAATAAATAAGTATGTCATCCAAGAGCACAATGACAAACTTATCTAGATAATTTATTGGTGTTTTCCATCCTCTAATGGATTCAATATTCTATGTATCTACTATTATGCCTTCCTCTGAAATAATGTGCCCCAAATAATGGATCTTCTCTTGGTAAAAAGAACACTTTCTTATCATGGAATACAAGTGATGTTCCCTTAGAAATTATAGCACCAACCTCAAGTGATGCTCATGCTCTTCCTCTACCTTAGAATAAATAAGTATTTCATCTAAGAACACAATCAAAAACGTATCCAAACAATTTATGAATATGTCATTCATTAAGCAAATAAAGACAGTTGGTGCATTGGTTAGTCTAAATGGAACCACTACAAATTCATAATGCTCATACCTAGTTCTAAAAGCTATCTTATTGATGTCTTGTTCCTTGATTCTCACCTAGTGATATCTTGATCTCAAATCTATCTTTGAAAATATTGTTTCTCCTCTTAGTTAATCAAAGAGGTCATCAATTCTTAGTAGGGGGTATTTGTTCTTGACGATGTATTTATTCATTCATCTAAAGTCAATACACAACCTCAATGTTCCATCCTTCTTTTTAGCAAAGATTATTGGTGCTCCCCAAGGTGAAACACTTGGGCATATGTACCCTTTCATTAACAATTCTTCTAGCTGCATTTGTAATTCTTTTAATTATGGGGTGCTCATTCTATAATGATTTTTTGACACTAGGGAATCTCCTAGTACTAAATCAATAGAGAAATATATATCCCTCTTTGGTGGTAATCCTGGTATTTCTTGGAATACATCTTCAAACTCTTGCAATATTGAATGATCTTCAAGACTTTTCCCTTTGGTATTTTCTGGATCCTCCACATGAGCTGCATACAATTGAAATCCTTTCCAAAAACATCTCTTCAACTATAAGGATGGAATGTCCCTTATAGAAATGGGTCTTGGAATTCCTTTCACAATGCTCTATTTTATTTCTTCATCAATACATGTAAATGTTTTGTTATGACAATCTAGGACGGCATGATTATTTTCCAACCAATCCATTCCAATTAGGATAACATAATATCCTAATGATATGATATTCAGATCAAAATTAGTATTCACTCCATTCAAATTTATTGGACAATCTTTGACAGTTTCATTGATCATTATTTTGGTTCCAATGGCTAGCTAAACCACACATGATTTTTCAAGCTTACTTCTCTCCAAATGAAATCTATCCACTATTTTAGGATCAATGTAACTATGGATTTCTCCTAAATAAATTAAAATAGAAACGGGATGATTAATGATCTTACCTTCCACCTCAATCATATGGGATTGGTGTTTTCCTTGTCGATCTTCCAAGGCCACATATATTCTTATAATATTTCTACCCATGTCTTCTACTATAGTAGCCTTTTGGATTTTTTTCAATGTCCTCATCATGTCTTCTCTGTGAGGGAAATACTTGTACATGTGATATTCTTTACATACTCAACATTTGATTGGTGGTCTTCCCCTTTTTCCCAAGGAGTCTTCCCTCTTGGACTCAATTTTAGCAAGATGATCTTGTTTATTTGTGTTAGGAGTTCTTCTGTTGAAAGGAGGTTGGAATACCTTCCTCCTCTCATAATAATTCTCCTTCTTATTGTCCTTCCAATATTTCTACAAAGATTCTCTACCCTTGCCTTTCTCATACATGTACTTATCCTTCCTAATGGTCTTTTCCAAATTTATTATCTAATCATGTTGAATCTTATATTTATAAAAATATGTAATTCCACTCAGAAACTTATGTATCTTCACCTTCTTATCCTTGATAAACTCCACATACTTTAGCAATCCCAAGAAATTATTTTCATATTCTCCCATGGTCATGTTCCCTAACCTGAGTTCAAAGAAATATTGCATTTTATTGTCATAATAGTTCTTTGAAAGATAATCCTTCTGAAAATATTTTTTGAATTTCTTCCAAGTAATCCTTCTCTCATTAATGTGCCCAACTTTGTTCAACTGATCCCACCACATAAAATCTTTTCCATGCAAATGGTATGTGGAAATCTTGGCTTCTATGTTAGATGAGTAGTTGTGTAATTGAAAGAACTTCCTTATTCGAAGAGACCATGCTTCAACATCATGTTCCCTTTCTCTTTCACCATCAAAGGATGGTGGCTTAATCTTCGTAAGTTCTCCTTACAAACTTTCCAACTCATATCTTCTTCTTTTTTTATGTCTAACGGGAGACACTTCTCGACTACTCCTTGAATCTTTAGATGCATAAAAATTCCTAGCTAAGTAAGGAGATGAGTGATGGATATGAGTCCTACTATCACTTCTTGAATGACTAGGTATTTTGTAGTTATCCCTTCTTTCATGATGTATTCCTTCTTCTTCATGTCTTGAAAGAGATCTATTCTTTGCTATCCTCTACAACTGATTTAGGCTTTGCATCATTTGAGAATCTATTTGAGTCTGCTCTTGATTTTCGCTCATTATTCTCTGATTTTCAACTCTATAACTCTATACTTCCATTCTGATACTTTTCATAGTTTCTACCCATTTTGTTGGTTCCACTATGCTCTTATGTTCATTAGATTTTGTTTCATCATTACCCACACTAATATTTTGACCTTTGGCTTCTCTCTCATGATTGTAGGCTCTTTGTGCATCCTCCATGACTCTGATATGCAATCATAGGATTGAATTTATCTTCTTGTACATCTAATTCTACAAAATGTGCAAGCAACCATTTTTGCTAGAATTATGCATATTATAGAAATTTGTCAATTAATGCTACATGTGCTTCTTCTCAAATCATGAATAATTATCTCACACTTCTCCAAATTATAATAATTATAAGTTATTCTCCTCTCCATCAAATTTCCAATGACTATTCCTATGCCCCAAACCAATCTCTGAGATGAAAGCTATGGTTTCTTGAAAAATCTGTTTTCACCCCATTTATGCATTTGCTTCACTGGTGCAATTTTACTAGAAGACCAACTTCTATCAACTGCAGAAGAAAATACATCAAGAACCAAGAAAAATTTTGTATCATGAAGTGATAATAATTATAATGGAAAACACACAACAACCTTCATATTCTCCATCTATTACTCCAGTAAGATTCTACAACAATCTGGAATATGAAATTTTGTCCTTTTTACAATTTTTTCCAAACTTAGAATTTTTAGCAAATCTAGYTATCTCCCAAACTTAGAATTTTTAGCAAATCTAGTTATCTCCCAAACTATGCTCTTATGTAARAAATTCACTAAACCAAAGTTGTCTATATTTATGATTATTCAAAATTTTGAGTGCATAAAGTTTTCCATTTTTGTGATCTAGGATCACTTTTCTTCCTCTGAAATTCCAAAAAATCCCTAAAAAGTGGATTGGAATAGTGGATTTTGGCCTATTTCAGCATCCCCCATCCAAACCCCTTATATTCTATTCAATTCCTTCATGGATTGTTTTCATGTCTTCTTTTTGGACTCTCTCCAAGAATTTCAACTTAATCTATATCTCTACTAATGATATGGACCCATATCTTTAAAACCCACTGTTTTTCAATTTCTGATAATTCCAAGAAGAAATGGATAGTGGTCCTCTCTGAAATTTTTGTATCCCTCCTTACCATAGACACAACCTATAATTTCCATCTCAATATCACTTTATTTTCTCCATTTATGTCCAAAATAAGAAAATGGCTCCAAATGTGGCAATCTGGTAACATGGTTGATGATGTGGCACCACAGGTCCACATGGCAGCCTGAGAGGATGCCATGTCACTCTCCAACCCCCCGGCCCTTCCTCGTCATCCTCCTTTTACCTTTACCTTACCTTACACTTTAATATAAAATTAATATAAAATAATTCAATAAATATTGGACCCACCTACACCAGTTGCCACATGACACCATTGTAGTGGCCCATGTCACCAGTGGGGTTCACCTCCACAACTTACCTCCAGAACGCAACCCGTCCCCACCCCCCCATATCTAATGGTGGAGATCGGTTGAATAGATCAAAGATCCATAACATATTTCGCATTGTCAACATGCACACAAGTTAACAACCCCTCTGCTATGCAATAGTGGTTTTTCCCATGATACATGGCACATTTTGATAGGTTTTACATCCTCAAAATAAATTTTCAAATCCACTCCCTCCACCATGTGATACCATTTGTGGTATCAAGTCTCTGCTCCACTGCATTATGGTAAATTCCCCCCCGAGGGTAGGTGAAACCCCCCTTCGATCAAGACACCTTCTTTGATCCAAGATAGAAGGGAAAAAATGGTAACTATTTTCCCTTTAGACGTATTTCAACAGGTAGGATAGAAGAGAGAAATGGCTGGCACACCTTTTTATGATGGTTTTCCTCACTACTCTCGCCTTTTGAACTTTATATCCAAGATCCTAGGTGCAAGAAAAGACCCGCAAAAGAACAAGAGGATATCCCTTTCTTCCACACTATAATGTTAAGTAAAAATAGATCTATCTACGATGATTTTCACAACAATAGACATGTGAATACTTGAATGCATAAACATGAAAGGAATAGGCCAAGTTATCTATTAATGGAAAGCTAACAAAAATGGAAGCACTTACACTCTTTACCTTAATGTTGAGCAACCTCCTCCAAGCTCTTCATTCCAGCCCCTTGTATCTCACACAATCATAAGTATGATGTTCTTCAATTCTCTCCTCCCCATATTAATCTCTCACATAATAAGTTTAAATAATTTTCCATTTGAGAACTAACTCAACAATCCAAGGGTCCCCGAGGTGTAGGACAGTCAGTGACGGAGTGTGTTGTTAAGCCACTCCGTGTTGTTAAAAGTCACCGGTTCGAAACCTGCGGGGACAAAAAATCCAACCATGTTAAGGGTTGGTGTGGCTTAGGCCGGGTGCAATCCCCGGGTGATTTTGATGGCTTAGATGCCCCTGAGTCATGGTTTCTCAAGCCACAGGTTAATCGCATAACCAATAGGTCCCGCACAAATTAACAAACAAAAAAAAAAAATCAACAATCCAAGGAGAATATCACTCACTAGATCCACTAAATTGGGATCTCCAATATTTTTAGGGAGAAAATATCTCTCAAGTATTTTAGAAAGAAATATCTCTCAAGATCTGTCAAATAAGGATATTGGTTGGAGAAAATATTTCAATCACCCATGAGACTCCCAACTTCTCCTTGAGATTAGGAAACTAAATGTGAGGTGGATTCTCACACTAAATTAATTTTAATTTTTTCAATAAAAATGAATAATACATGTGCACATAGCATTTTGACCTTCATATGATAAATTTCCCCCCTAGCATGTCTAGGGATCATAAAAAACACTCCCTCACTTAAGTGTGACAAATAGGTTTGTAACAGATAACCCCTAAAGTGTGAGGTCAAAAGAGAAACTAATGGTCGAAACACTTTACAAATATGTGTGAAAAGAGTGATAGAATAAGAGAGCCTTGCGGAAGCTGCAAGAAAAAATCAAACAAAATATACATATCATCACCAAGGTAGGCATACCCATGCTTGAAATAAACTGGCTCAAAGCATTGTCGTTAACCTATACACTGCAGATCCATGGAAGTACTGACAAAGGATATGGCCATGAAAAATACAATGTAGATCCATACCTCCATGACTCGATCAGGCCATAGCCATGAAAGAATACACAGTGGAGCTATGATATGACAAAAACATAGACACAAACCAATACAAAGTGGATCTAGGTGACAACATACATATCAGTAAGATGGCCAACATGATGACGATACTAGAATATTTTAAGTACTCAAATAGTCTCCATCCCAGCCTGGGTGCATGAGGAGTTCCCAAGGTCTTCGTCTCACTCCCAAAATGGTACATATCTAGCCATGTGAAAATATGTCCTGATGTTGAACATGGTCAAAACCACTTGATTACCAGTCATTGATGTATAATGTTAACAAGTGCGAGGGAAATCACTAATGATGACAATGACTCCCAAAGTACCCTAGTAGATTCCAGTGAATGTGAACAAATGAGTTGAAGTCGAACATTTTTGAAATCATTCGATCAGAAGTCAATGATGTAAACCTACTTTCGAAGGCATGCATGTTCCAAGGTACTAACTGATTTATAATACTAATTCCCAGGTAACTTGTTAGAGTGGATATGAACAAACTCATCAAAGGAGGGTCATGACGTTTCCCCCGTCATCGACATGAAACCGACATAGGAAAGTGATGTAAGATTATGGATTAAATGAGCACAGATTGACATGAGGATGAAACTTGGTAATACTGAAGAATGGTTGAATTGGGTTAAAGCTTGCCTTGAAAATTTTGAGGCACAACAAAATACTTGGCAACATTGACGTGATTTAGATATAGACCAAAACATAGTGCGACGATAACTAGGGCACTCTTTGGGTGAGCCGAAGGAGTATAATGACTCATAGGATGGGTGTGACTCAGATACAAGAAGATTACCCAACTGTAATACAAGATGAAAACATGTTCCATGTTCAAGGCAGACAACAAACAACTGCCAT
>SNQJ01S0002743.1:51675-87631 GCA_010110895.2 Picea sitchensis | reverse complement strand
TTTTTTTTTTTCGTTTGGTGCTTCTTCTTCTTCTTCTGTTGAACCTGAATGGGCCGAGAGGGATATGGGGGAAGATATCTCAGCTTCATCTCTTTCTGCATATTTTATGGCCGCCTCTCCTGCAATTTCTTCGTCTACAATCCTGCCTCTTGGTTGACCCTGCTTATTAAAAATAACCTCATCATAGTTTATTGCATTCTTATCTACTCCCTCATCTTCCCAGAAATCGTTAGTGTATTTGTAAGGGAGTCTCATGCTATGAAGATGATATTTGATAATTTTCTTTGGATTGTGTCTCTTGAATATTTCCTCTCCAAAATGGTAGGAAACTTCTATCTCGGCCTGTATGGTATTTTCAAAGATGTAGTTTCCAATGTAAAGAGGAAATGGAGGCCACATGGATTTCTTCGATCTATACAAAATTCCTCTGACCCCATGTATGATTGTCTGATATGTTAATTCTTGGAGCACAAGTTTATCTGGGACAAACCTAGGAAGTAGGTGAGGTGATTTCATTGCACCATATATCCTAATATATGTACCATGATTCATTAGATACCAATCCCCAATATTCCTTATAACTGCTATGGCCTTGTCGGTCATACAGGGTGGGGAGGTTCAAAAAATAAACTCATACAGTGGTGCAAGAAAGTGTTCACAGATCCTTTGATAATCTATTCGGTATTTGTGATCCCAGAGAACTTTGCAGTAAATATGGATTGCACCGTCAGTAGGAAACCAACTCCGTCCCACATTCGAGTATTTTTGAGATTCTCAGACAGTATGTCTTCCCAATTGAATGAGGCACCTACATCTACAAAGAAATAAATTAATGGCAAATAAGACAAAGGAAATTGTGTTGCATCTAATTTTTTATACAACCTGCATAACATGGATACCATATACTGGTATGGTCTTCTTAGATTGTTAGTGGGATATTGACCTTTGTCCTGATATTTGAATTGCTTCTCTTCTTTATACCATGTGGGGAACAAATCCTTTGGGGTGAGCTCCAAGTTGCTAAGGATTTGACCATCTAAATTTTTGTTTTTGACCTCTAGGTGATAGCATTTAGCTAAACCATCAGGCATGAATGAAGCTATCGACACCTTTCTTGCATTAAATATATACCTATTGTCTACGTCCATGTTCTTCAAAATACATGATATAGCATCTACACAAGGGAATACCACTGTATGTGCTACCACCCTGAAGATTCCCGATTTTATGATGTTCTTAAATGCCTAGAGTTCGCCTAGGTCCTCCGCTTTTGTAGAACTTTTTTATTTCTTGAACATGTGATAGACTTCCCCCCATTTCAAAATATCTCCTTCTTTGTCTAAAATTCCTTATGTATCGTCATATATAGCTCTAACACTTTCCATATATCTTGTCTATTGAGAGCTACCAGATGGTTCAGCTCTCACTGGCTTCATTGTTGCCTTCTTCCATGGTGACATGTCTGAACCTGCATACAATAATAATTTTGTAGCACATTATTAGAAAGAATTCATAAAGAACTATTCACAACATGTTGTTCTTTGTATATAGCAATCAATTTCCTACTGAGATTGTGAAAGACTTGGGCAATTCTTTGAGAAAAATGAACAATTCTAAATGCAAGTTGGAGGTGTTAATAGTAACTCCTCTGAGTAGTATGGAGTAGTTAATAGTAACTCCTCCAAGCAGTTCATAGGAGTTAATATTAAATCCTCCAAGCAGTTCGAAGGAGTTAATATTAACTCCTACAAGAAGTTCGAAGGAGTTAATATTAACTCCTTCGAGAAGCACTCAGAAGAGAATTTATTAATATTGAATGGTGTTTAGATGTTTTACAAATAACTCCTCCGATTTGCTTGAAGGATTTAATAGTAACTCCTCTGAGAATATCAGAGGAGTTAATAATAACTCTCCCAAGCATATCAAAGAAGTTAATAGTAACTTCTCTGATATGTTTCAGAGAGTTACTAAAACAATTTCTAGGAAATAATACGCTATTATGCATCATGGTGGGGAGCCATTCAATTATCTTAGAGGTAAATATTATGGGATTAGGGTCTATTTAGGTCGATATTCCTTGATTTAGATGAAAAATGGTAGGGGATTTTTTCAATAGTCGAACTTGAAGGTAGGGTTTTGGGGAATGGTCAATTACAAAGGGCATTCACTTGTTTTAATCCATAGCCATCAAAGGGGTTAGTTCATTGATGAGGGCATAGAGTTTGAAAAATGGTGAAGCGACAGAGGGAAAAATACAATGGAATAGAGGAGAATTAGGGTTGAAATCGTGCAAGAGAAAAGAGGGGAAAAATACTCTAACCCTAATTTTTAAGAAATATGAAAATAAGGGGGGAACGAACTTACCAATTGATCGTTGCCACGTGTAAAGGGATGGAACTAAAAATTTGCTAAAATGATGTTTACCCATCTCTCCGGTGTCAAGTCAAGAGAAATTGGTATAGTGATAAAATCCCCAACCCCATTTCACTTTATATAGATTAAAGTTAATTAAGTAGCATTAAATGTAGTAGGTGTGCTCAAAGGATTTCTTAACAACTTTGTCGAACTTGACTTTCTTTATCGGAGTGATTGGAAAGAACTCCTATGAGCAACTTGAAAGAGTTGAAGGGAACTCCTCCGAGCATCTCAGAAGAGTTGAAAGGAACTCCTCCGAGAAGATTAGAGGATTTAAAGGGAAATCCTTCAAGCAGCTCGAAAGAGTTAAATGGAAATCCTCTGAGCAACTCGAAAGAGTTGAAAGGAACTTTTCCAAAAATTTCTTAAAACTTCCACTTCATCTAGTTTCTCAATTTTTTCAAGAAAATCATGATTTACCGAGAGAATATTTTGTTTGATCAAATGGAATTATGATAATTTTATTTATGTTTCAAAAATAAGGAGGCTCCATTTTAGGAAATTTTCCAAATATGAGGTAAAATGGGGGGGTTGTAGTGCTAGTCACAACAAATGGTGACACACTGGGTGAAGCCTTGGATCTCTGCAAAATGAGTCCATTCATAACTTTATTAGGAAAGAAACACCATCACAAAAAATCATAAGGAATAAAAAATAGGTCCCATAACTTGTATATTGAAAATATCTTGGTGTTCAAAGAGTGTTGAAACTCGTTAAAATTTAACAAATTGCTTTCAAACTTATATCGGAAATTATAATGAATGGCTAAAGGGAAAATGTAGACAGTAAAGTAGGAAAAAAACATCAAGAATGTTGAAAATACAAGTATGATGCATTTCTCTGGTGTTTCTCCGCTTCCAGCGAGCATCCATATCCCCGACAGAGTCACCCTAGTGTAACAGGACTTGCTTCGCTTCCAGCAAGCGTCCATAGCCTCAGTGGAGATACTTGCATGTCCCATGTTATATAGAAAGCATTTCCCCAATCCTTTACCTTTTATAATATTTAATTATATTTTTTTTAGAGATGTGGGTGGATGGGGGGATTCCAGTTAAACTTTAAAGGCAATAGGGATGACACCTGTGATGGTGATATTTGCTAACTTGATTATAGATGAGCAAACTTTATGAGTCATGATTCCTAATCCTACTACAACATCTCATATAGACCATTTCCTTTAGCTCTTGTAACATAACAATATGATGTTTATTGTAGTCTCTTGGCTCTTTGTTTTCCCAATGTGCTTTCGTATTGACAAGCTACTTTTCTCTACCAGATATGAACTCATGATAGTGTACAAAGGGTTCGCATGTCTAGGAGAGGAGTAGATTGGACATCATATTACATATATGTTTAGGCTCTCTGCACTAGATTTGGTACTTTTAAGCATGTGACTTGCTTCAGGTTGTAAGAAATCCAAAATCAAAAGGGCATCTAGGCAAGAAGGACAAGGTAAAACAAATAATCAAATAGATCAAGAAAACTCAAACTAACTAAGGAAACAAAAGTCAAAAGCAAATCTAGAAACAAGTTTTATTTATGTACAAGTGACCAGTAGCCTCAAGGGCTAACTGATATAATGTTTTAGGACTTGTCCATTTACAGGGAGAGATCTGATCTCTCCCTAAAGGTTTCCTTTTATCTTCATAAGGTAGGTACCAAGCCAAAGTTATTGAAATTTCGTATGTTTCCCTCTATATTCATGTGGTTTATCCCATTTCAGGACTAGATCCCAAACTTGGAATTCTTTGTCACCCACATATTTCTTATCAAACCAACATTTTACTGTTTGCTTGTGAGCTTCAAACTTGGTTTTAGTCTTGTCATGTATTTCTTCAAGGTTCAGCAAGGTATTTATACAAATTTGGATAACTGGGCATTCTCTGCCTCAGGACTGTTGTGTAAGTTGGAGAGAGGGCATGCAAATGTTCGAGGGTAACAAAACTTCTTTCCCATACACAAGAAAATAAGGTCAAGTTCTGATGGAGTCTTTTGGTGTGACACGATATTCCCAAAGAGCATTTGTAATTCATTATGCCAATTTCTCTGGTGATTGACCATGATTCTTTTTAGGATACGAATGATGTTCTTGTTTGTGGATTCTACTAGACCATTTCCTTGGGGTAATAGTTAGTTGAATACTTTAAAATAATTCCCTTTTCCAATGCATAGTCAAATAATTTCAAAAATGAAAAGTAAGAAGCATTATCAAATACTAAAGAATTAGGAATACCAAACCTCGTGATAATGTGTTGCTCAAGAAAATTAATCACTACTTCATTCACTTTGACTAAAGGAATTGCTTCAATCCAACGTGTGAAATAATCAGTTGTGGCTAGAATATACCTTTGTTGTTTAGATGAATGAGGATTTATCTCACCAACAATATCTAATCCCCATTGCTCGAATGGTTCTTCCACTACTATAGGTTGGAGGGGAAAAGAGGAATTTCATTCTCTCCTTGCTTCTTTTTGACATGCTTCGCAGCTTCTTGAGTACGTGTGGGAATCCTTGAAGAGGGTGGGCCAATAGTATCCCAATCTTAGCACTTTATGAATTATTGTGTCTCCTGAAAAATGACCACCAGCTGGTCTATCATGTATATCGTTTAGCACCTTATCAACTTCTTGTTTTTCAAGACATCTGACCAACACTCCATCGTAATTCTTTATGAACAACATGCCATGTAATAATTGATACTGTAAAAATTTCAATTGCAACAATCTTTTTTCCTTATCATTGAGATGATCTAGAGTGGTTCCATGTTGTAAATAATAATTAATATTATTGTAACATGATCCTTCAATGGCTGGAACATATGGAACTTGTTGTGTATACATGATCTATTCATCTTTCCAACTATCCTCTTCTTTTTATTCAACATCAACTCCTTGGGTTACTAATTTACACAATCCTTCACCCTTTACTATGTTGGATGGTTTAAATTAAAGGTCATACTCTTGCATATCCGTCATCCAATTTCCTCATCTTTCACCCAATTCCTTTTGAATGAACATGGATCTCACTTTAGGGTGTCAGATGATTAGTTTAGTACGATTTTTTAGGATATACGGTTTGAACTGCTTGATTTCTTTATGGATGAAAAATGCTTGCTTGTCCACTGGAGGATAATTCAGTTTAGTACCTTGTAACTTAGTGCTGATAAAAGAAACAAGGTATCCATGTCCTTGTTCATCCTTTTGAGTGAGTATTGTTTGTAGTGAATGTTCAGATGCAAATGTATATAGTAGGAAATCTTTCTAAAAATCAGGACTCTAAAGAGACGACACATTGGCTATAACGATTTTAATATTTTCAAATGCCTCCTTTTCCAGAGGTGTCCGTTTGAATTGTACATCCTTTTTAATCATATTTTGTAAAGGTTTTACAATCTTAGCAATGTATGGAACGAATCTTCTGACAAAATTGATTCTCCCAAAATGTGATTGCATGGACCTCTTGTTGTGCGGTGGAGGAATTTGTAAAATGGATTTGGTTCTCTCCGGATCCACCGAAATTCCTTATTTTCAGACAATGTGTCCCAATGAAATTCATTTAAATGATGAATACAATTTTATTGGGATTAAGTGAAATTATGTATTTTCTAAAATGCTCGAAAATCTGCTTGAGATTTTTTGGGTGGTCTTCTCTTTCTTTTGAATAAACTGTCACATCATCAAGGTAAACCACCATGCTTTGACCAATTAATCCTTTAAAATAAATGTCCATTTCCCTTTGAAAGGTGGCTCCTGCATTCATAATACCAAAAGGAATTCTTCTTTAAGCATAAGTTCCCCATTTAGTTCAAGAAGTGGTCTTTAATCAGTCTGGTTTTTCCACAAGAACCTAGTTGTATCCCGATAATCCATCTAGTAAGGAGAATACTTGAGATCTAGAGACGAGTTGTAGGATTTGCTCCATTGGGGGAACTAGATAGTTATCCTTTTTAGAAGATTGATTTAGATTTATGAAATATATACAGATTCTTATTTCTCCCAACTTTTTCCTCATGGGAACCATATTAGATACCCAAGTCGAATGTCTTACTTTAAAAATTATTCAGGCATCTAACAACTTCTTGAGTTCCTTTTGTATAAGAGGTTTGAGAGTAAGATGAATCTTCCTGAGATTTTGTTGAAATGTCTTCATTCCTTTTTTGATGGGAATCACATGTTGTATTATTGGTGTATCATAAGTCTTCAAATTGTCATATGTCTAGGCAAAAACATCTCGATACTTCTTGAATAATTCTGTAAATGTATGCTTTTATGAATCTGAACAACAGGTGCCCATGTTGACATACTTAGGATGTTTAGATGTTCCCAAATTGACCAATAAATGCATCATCGTGGAACTATTGGTATTTGGATTAGTTGGCCTCCTGAACTTAGATTGTAAATCAAATAAATTTTCAAGAGTCAAAACATTCTTTGGAACACAATTTGTCTTGACCTTATCAATTTCTTATCAATAAGATTGCAACTCTTGTTGATGAATTTCATCATCAATCACCGATTTTTGAAACGTGTATGAACAAGTAAGAAAGTTGAAAATATGATAATCATAGTTGAATACTCTCCAACTTGTGACGTTGTCAGGTAAGGATGGCCTAAACATTAGTGTTGTGTTGGTTTTGTTGCATGGGTGAGAAAAAACACAACATTTACCTTCTTAGTTAAGTCAGTTAAACAAGAAAGAGGTTTGTGAGTTGATTAGATAACCAAATACACATGAAACAAGGAAATAAAACTAAAAACAAAGAGAAATAAATGTTAGAGAATCTTGCAAGAACTAGAACCATGAAAAGAAAAAAATTACCATCACATAGCTACCAATGGATCAATATATTGATAGGCTAACACTGTAGAGAAAGGCAAGGACTTATGAATCTCCTCTTCCTCCTTGGGAGGGCTCTTGAGTTCCCTAACAGAGAGCTCTTCTCTTCATGCAATGGCATGTGAAAATGGTGAAGAAATACAATGCCAATGCTCTCAAGAGGTGAGTGGAATGGCCCTTGCTATAGTGCTTGAATGATTCAAAGAGAAAAGAGGATTCTCCAAGAAGAATTCTTGCAACATAACAACACCTTGAAGTTATTATTTTTTTAGCACACCCATGGCACATATTTATAGTGTCCATTCATGGGAAGATACAATTGGTTCATAGTGTGAAAAAGGGGCCTTTTAGGGCACTTCCTAGCCCTTGAACAGCCTCCATGATAGATTTCGCTCAGATCTGACTGTCAAATCATGTTGGAGTTCATACTAGAAGTGGTTGAGAGGCCGAAAATATTCATAAATGTGTTGTTCATAAGAAGTGTGTGGATTTTCTCGTAGATAGTCGTGCATCTTGTGCACAGTGCGTGATGAGGGTTGTGTTAGCCTGTGCATCCTGCGCGGTGTGTGCGCACTTCCTTTGGTGAATTTGGGCACTTTGATTTTTGAACCAAGTATATAGTTTTATTCCTTTTTGATGGATTTTGGTGTTGTAGGTGGACTAATTGCTATTGGCATTGATGTCTTTCTTCAACCATTGTGTGCAATGTTGTAGACTATTTTTCAGTGATAACAGATGCCCCCTGATGTGTGAGGTTAGGAGCATACATATAGCCGAAATACATCAATGTTTCTTGTGATGATAGTGCCATTGTAATGAAGAGTGAAGAGAGGAACTGCAAGAGCGATCCATCAGAGGGAGAGGGTAAATTGTAGGAACCAAGCCTTTCTCTAGGGAGAAAAAATAAAATCTGTATAAAAACGAGGCGGGAATGCCCCATGCTCATGTCATGAAACCAAATGTGGGACTGTAACTAAATATGTATGATGGTGTAGGTAGCTACAGTTCCCTTGGGGGCAGTTGATAACAACAGATGATGATTATGAATGGTGAACTGGATCTGAAGTGAGTAATGAGTGACTGTAAGAAGTGTCGATGACTCATAGACATTGATGGCCTATCAACTTCAGAGGTCTTCGGCTGGTATGAAACAACTGCAATGGTTGCATGGTAAGACC
Organism: Picea sitchensis; assembly: GCA_010110895.2. Lineage (NCBI taxonomy): Eukaryota > Viridiplantae > Streptophyta > Pinopsida > Pinales > Pinaceae > Picea > Picea sitchensis. The sequence continues at coordinate 79,202 of SNQJ01S0002743.1, read as the reverse complement.
CACCTTAACATGAGATTTTTATGAAGTTGAATGTTATGGGGGTCAACAGAATCAACAAGAAATGATGATTCTCTCTATGCCATCCTAGAATCCTCATTGAAAAGGTAATGAGAGTCAAGATATTGTCACCCTTCTGGAAACTGTGTTGATGTCGAGATGAAGGGAGACATGATGCCAATAAGCTAAGGACTTCTTGAAATCCACTGAGTAATATATGATATCAGGTACTGACGAGTAACATGAACAAAGTGAAGATGTTGTGGGACTCAAGACTTCCCTTGGTTGGGTTGTTGATGGATGATCAGAAACAACCGTAAAATTGGATCTAGTGTCAGGGGTACGACTAGATATGGGGTTAAATTGTGTCAGAGGCTAACAAAGTGGAAAAAATTAGAGAGCATGGGTATATTGATTTGGGATACTTGAGGTTTGTTAACAATGTTGATATGAAAAATGGGTGGATGCCCCAACCAAGGGTGACATGGGTTGATTTTCCAGGTAAAAGAAGGTCATCGCAGATGATGACTAAAAAGCTATATATGTTGGAAAGAAGGGATTTATACAATTACCAAATATATAAAGAATAATTTGGGTTGAGTATATAAATACAGAAATGGGTACCCCAGTGAAAGATGGCTTAGCTTGTTTAGAGCACAAGTTTGTGAAAGAGAACCGGTGGAGGGTGGGGNGGGCCTCATGGGTGGGGTTTCTGTATTGGGTAAGTGGATGGAGGACAATTTGCAGATGGGAAAAATGATGGTGGATGAGATGGAGGGCTAATGAAACTATAGGGGTGTGGCCAAGTGTAAGATGATATGACCCAGGAGTCCATTTGGAAGATTAGAAATATGATGAGAAGAAGTATGGGGTTCTTTCTCAAAAGTGAGAAAGAGATTATCGAGACTCCCAATCCTAGGGGGTGAAATCAACATGAGTGTCAATTTTCCACCGAGGAACTATGAATGGGACAACTCACATGGTGGAGAGTGATATCAGATGATAGTACCAAAATATGGTAGAGGTAAATATACTGTAAAGTTGAATGTAGGGACCCTAAAGGTAAATATCATAGGTTGTGACTAGGATATGCAATTATTAACAGAGGGAGTAACTACATGCTAGTGTCGTACATATACCTAAAGGGGTTATAATCTTATTGAACAAGTACATACACACATAAAAACCAAATACCTAATGTGAACAATGTCTAATGATAAAGAACATACAACAACTATTTGATAAAACTGATAGTGACCATGCATACCTGAATGTGGCATGAGAAAAATGCTCCTCTGGGGAAAAGTGCAGATGATAACATAGAGAATGTGAATGTGTAGATGGTTCAATTAGGATCTCATGGCTGAGAACATATCGGAAAATTAAGGCCAGGCTCTTGTGACAGAGTGTGGAAGTTGGGAAAAAGGGGCTATATATGGATGGTGGGCCCACAATGTCACCTCATTTGTACCTATCACTATTATTGATCTGACGAGAGAGTTGTGAGGAGATTTCAATATTATGGGAGAGTGAGGCTACTGTTCCGGGAGCGATGAGACACATGTTAGTGGCCCTATCATCCTGTAGTTTTTTAATTTGATAGATTGTAGGTAGGGGCTATACGAAGGGTCGTACAAGCATTTTTAAGGGTAGAGGCCCACAAGTGCGTGAGAAAAGTGGGAATACCTGTGCACATGTGTGCGGGTAAATATTGGTTTCTCACACACTATGTGTGGGATTTTCCAAATCAGTTGCGCATGCTGAATGCGTGGCTATGTTGGAAAATCCCGCACATAATGTGTGGCTTTGCTTGAGACAACCACGCATGTGGGCGCGTGTAGGGTACAGGCCTATTTGAGTGACAAATGCACAGTCATGCACAGATGTGGGTGAGAGAACTGTGCATTATTGCACAACTATTTGGAGAACAGTCATGCATAGATGCACAACTAGGTGGGGGAAATCCACGCACTGTGTGCAGGCTCAGGGGTGGGTGAATTTTTGATATTTATGACTTTTTGATGGATGATGTGGCTGATCAGATGTTTTTGGATTGATGTAGGTGATCAACAGAGCCTAGAGCACGATTTTGGTCCACTTGTGAGAGAAGGACTGGGACCGACTACGAGAGGTTGCAAGGGCATAGTCGGGTGTATGCAGACACTTGGCAGCATGTGGGTTGCTCAAATTTTTTGACCACCCCCTGATACAGTCTCAAGAGTTCCTACTCTAGTTTTTTATCAGGATCTGGAGCACTAATATGTAGTGCTTCATGGTGATGGGGGAGAATATGGAGTTCTCTACGACAGAGGACGTGTACTTTCTGATAGGACTCCCATTTCGTGGGAGGGCACTAGTCATTGATCCCCATATGCCAAGGGAGGACATGGTGGAGACTATGGTGGCTCAACATTGTTCTAGGCCTAACCTTATGCCGGTTTCAGTCATCTGGATTGAGGCCATCGTTGACTTGTTGACTGAGTGCATCGTAACTATGGTGGTGAGGATATACGGATCCTTGGGTACTCAGCGGATCAGTGGTGGTCAATTGAGGGTGGTGGAGGAGGTCTTGGATGGGGAACTATTTTCATGGGGTGTGATGATGCACACTTGGATGATGATGCAACTGAACCGGTGTCAGTTTGTCGACTCTGGTGACTTTGCATTCGGGTCTGTTTTGGTGGCCTGGTTTTTGGAGAGGGTGCCTCTATTTCACCTGCGTATTCGACTAGAGTTAGCATTGCGATGAGGGCCACGATTGATGCGATGGGCACATCTATTGGCCTGACATGGAGGATGGGAGGGTGGCCACGGTGGCTCGAGTGTGGTGACAGATGCCACATGTGATTATGTGATATCCATATGTGGGTATGGACTATAGGTAGGATCCAGACATGGTGCTACCTCCTAGGGATGACTGGGACCAGAGAAGTGTGTGTCAAAACCAGTGGACGAGGTGGAATGGTGTAAAATCAGTGGCAGTTTTAACTATTGTGTGATAGGCCCTAAAGCAAAAAACAACATATGATTCCACTTGGTCTTATGTTTGTTGACGGTGCATTGTAGCATGGTTTTGAGGACTTTATTGACAACCTCAACCTATCCATTGGACTAAGGGTAGTATGGGGAGGAAAACTCATGGGTAAAGCCTAAATTTGAGGAGAGTTCCACAAATATCATATTCTCAAAGTGTTTACCATGATCATAGACATGTTGTTGTATCAAAAGTGTTGTTGAATGTGGGCATGGATTTGACCCATTTGGTAAGATAATCCACTGCCATGGTAATGTACTTATGTTCATTACTTGATGGAGGATGGAAAGTCATGAAGTTTGTGCCCCACTTATAGAAGGGAATGACTATGATGACTAGGTGTAGAAGAGTTGGTGGAGCTCATTCTTTGTTTGCATAAAACTAACATTTATTGCATCGCTTGACCACATGGATGCAATCATGAAAAAAAGTGGGCCAGAAATAGCCATCTTGAATGATTTTTTGGGTGGTGGACATACCTGAGAGGTGACCAATGCAAGCGTCGCTATGGAAATCATTCAAGACTCGATCGACTTTGTCGATGGTAAGACATCAGAGAAGGATGGTAAAGACCCCTCATCAATAGAGAATGTCCCCGATGAGGAGGTAGCGGGGAGCCTGATGGAAAATGCATCGACGATTATCACGAGGGAGGTGAGACCCAAAATTATGCGTATGAAGGTAGACGAGGAGGTCATCATACCAAGGGTCATTAGAGGGAATGAATAAGAGGTTTTTGTCGGGGAAATCCTCATTAGTGGAGGAAGATTTGGCATCTGAGGGAAACATCGTAATGAGTTTGGATAAGACCAGAGCTTTCTTTCTTTTGGGAGTAGAGAACTCTAGATCATATTACTAGAGGATACGATCCATCGAGCAAATTTGTCCTGGATATGTTGTCGACTAAGAAATTATTGCATGGTCATTCGAAGAAAGATGTAATGCCGCAGGTTTTGGACTGCGAAGACATGGTGCATATCCTCTTCTCCCCAAAGGGTTGCGTGACCTCCCGGTCTAGGATCTCTGATTCTTGAATCAAGTGACTCTATGGAACCTTAATGGTTCGCTTCTGTATCTAAACACAGGTCCTTTAGGCACCTTGGTGCAAATCTGATAGCACCTGTGACCTTCCCTTTTTCTCTTCTGTGAAATCTCAGAGTATTGAGCATTATCTCTTTTTCTGATAAGCCCCATCTTGATATGACCCTGGGTGGTGGCCTCTCGTGACCACGCGATTGCAAGCACAGAAAATAGCGGTTTGGTATCAAACTTATTTTCATCATGCAATTCTCCTCGAACCTCCACATGCCCTCTTAGCAAAACCACAGTATGGATTGCGGCCCACCCTCAATGTTTTAAAGTCCACGCACTTCCTGTTCCCGCAATATTATAGGACCGTTGATATCTTGATATTGATGGTACTTTCTGAAATGATGGTTTATATGTGCTCCTTTCAAATCTATGGACCATATCTATCCCTCTTAAATAAATGGTTGCGATCTCCTTCGAAATTTCAGACTTTAGACTTTTCAAATCTCAAACATCGCTTTCCTCCGTACGTTAATGTTTTGGAGTTGACGATTTGAGGACACCTATCCTCCAATCAATGGTACTTCCTTCACTTCGGGTGTTTTACCTTTCAATTTAGATCAATGGTCCTGCAACCTCTTCTCGATGAATAGTTCAAATCTCCTCCGGGTCTTCGGACTTCTGAGATCTCAAATCTCAAAATTCACCCTCCTTCCCAATTCCTTTTATCCGAAGGCTATAATCCACTGACATGTGTTCTACTAATATGACGATCGAGGATTACTTTGGGTATTTTCCTAGATTGTATGGATTTGTGCCATGTCTCTCTTAGATCCGAAGGCTATGAATCACTTTAGGGATTTACCCAGAGTCTATGAATTCACGTCATGTCTCCTCTAGATCTGGCGGTCTAGATTTACTTCGGATCTTCGGTATTCGACAATCTTGGATATCAACTATAACCCTGCTACACTTTATGCAGAGCTTTCAATCTGTTGACAAGTGTCCCCTTAGAGATAGATTACTCTCGACTCTTCGGCTATTCGGGCTTCGGATGTTTCAACCTTTCACCTTTTCCTTCCCCTGGATCTCACGACCCGTCGACATGTACCTTTTTGGATCTAACGGTCTAGATTTGCTTCGGCTCTCTGAATCTTCTCCCTTCGGGAATCTCAAGTTTCAATCTTGCCTCCTCTTGAGATTATGATATTAGATGGCTCAAATTCACTTGGTCAATCCAACTCATGAGGTTCACTTCGGATGATCCAATGGCTCAAGTCCGCTTCAGATGATCGAATGACTGATATTTCACTTCGGCTTTTCGGCTCTTCGGGCTTCAACAATCTCAAGTCTGAAACCTTGATAGGTTCTCTCTCATGTGCGTGTAAAGCGTTAAGGCTCATTCACCTTACACATATCAGATAGTTGTTGATCCTCTGCTCTATGATCCAACAACCACTGTCGCTCCTCCTAATCTTCTGATTTCTTCCAACTTAGAAGATTTATCAATCTTCAAAGGTTTTGAACCTTTGCTCCTCCTACGATTTCGACTCTTGGATCTCGTTAACACTTCTAAAAAGTGTTATCCCTTCTTATCTTTATCCTTAAAGGATTTTGGATTCCCATGCACTCCTTGCATTCTCGAGATTTCGATAACTCAAATCGAAGGATTTCTTGAAAGAAATTCTTCTTGCCCACTTGACATTCCTCTGTTCTAGTTCTTCGATGCTTGGTCGCTTCTTGACGCTGTGCACTCCTTTCACATATTATAAGATTCCTTTGTTCTCTCTGAAATCCTCTTATTCAATTTGAGACTCAATCGACGCACTCCTTACGTTTGAGATGCACACCTTGCATATGAGTTTCAGAACATAAACAACTAAAACTTATCCAGTTTCATCACAAACTCATACGATCAAATATTGAACAGTCACATGTGAATGAAATGAAATAAATGACATACACAGAATATAACATTCATTCATTCACACATCAAATGAACACAGTCCAAGGATTCTAGACAATTTTGTCTGTTCTATTCATTCATGAAAACAAATTACATAATATTGGAGTTCTTTCTTGCGTCTTTCTTCTACTCTACTCCGTTCTATTGATCTCTATCTCTATCTCTTGATCTCCTAATCTAATAAAAAAACTCATTTCTATACAAAAAGATCTCTCTTTTTTACAAAAGAGTGCTCTATGAGCTTATTCTCTCCACTGCCTTAGTGCCATCAACATTTCTATTAAGACACCTTAACCCTATGATTCATTACATTGAAAGAGATCCAGAACTGACACAGATATAGACCTACTTATAGTCAATTATTTCAATGAACCCATCCACACCTTTCCAAAGGCATGGATTTGGAATTTATCGACCTTACACATAAATTAACTTAATTTTATAATTTGAATTTTGAGAACGAGAGGGTTGGTGCCTCTCCCTATCTCCAAATGTGTGATGACAAGTTTATTTGTTAACACATATGTCGAGTCAAAAAGATTCTCCTGCATTATACTCCACTACTGTGAAAAATTCATGAGATCCTGCTCGTGATCTTTCCAGCTCTATTGAAATCCACCTGGGTGCCAAACTCTTACTTGGAGTTGTCTACCTGCTCCTCTACTTTGTTGTTGTTGTTGTTGTTACTTCCCTACTACTATGTCATGATCTCTTCTGCTCAGCTTCTCATTTCTAACAGTCTCCTCTGATGACATCAACATCAACTTTATGATCTCTTCTATCACCCTGTCTAGCTACTCCAATGGTTGGCTCTTCTTATGTAGTCTTCTCTAGTACACTTCCTCGTCTCCATACTTATCAATGGGAAGATATACTTGATCTCTCATGTTGTCTTCATCTCCTCTTGTGGCACTAGTTTTCCACTCTGCTGTAGACTTCAATTCTACAGTCTCCTTACTAAATTGATGCTAAGCTTCTTCCTTTGACATATTGGTTTATGTCATCTCCTCTTATGCTGGATTATCTCCATCTTCTATCAGTTGTTCCTCTGGATGGAATTCTGCTCCCTCTTCTGTTGCATGCTTCAGTGTTGCAGTCATCATCTTTTCAAATTCCCGACTGAAATTTCTAAGCAATTATGTCAAATTCTCTTTTATTTCAATCTTTGTGACTGTCTTCTGGCAACCATCTTCTAGTTTTGGATTTTCCAACCAATCCTCCAACATCTTCAACTCTTATTCCCATTGAGTCATAAATTCATCTGAATTCTACTCTTTTTATGTTGGGGTAGACATCAGTGTTTGTTCTTTCTCCTCTTTGATATGGTCTGTTGGTTATCCTTTTGTTGCTTCTCCTACAACACATGATCTAGCCCCAACTGGGCTACTTGGTAAGAATATCTCAATTCCTCCAATGATCAAAATACTCCTCTGATCCACCTCCACTAGATCTCCTTGCTAATATGAACTCTCAGCTAAGTTCATGAGACTTTCAAATAGTCTCCTCTCACTTTCCTTTCCCACCTGGCAACTTGGGATTTTTCTTATGCTCTCCTAGTAGTCTATGAGATCCTCCAATGATCCCATCTCATTGCCCACCAGACAATCTAAACTTTCATTGCTTCTCCTCTGGTAGTATATGAGACCTCCCACTGATCTCTTTCCATTGCCCACCTAGCAACCTGAAATTCCATTGCTTACCTCTTGGAATTTTATGAAATCCTCTGCTAATATCATATCATTTCCCACCTGACAATCTGATAGCTCACTACTGCCCTTATGGCAATCTTTGAGATCATCCACTGATATCTTATCCTCATTATCACTGAGACTCTTCCCAATTGTTGGCTCATACATGTGAACCACTTCCTCCTCTGTATCACTGAAGTTCTTAGCATGCCTCAACCACCTTTTCAACATTTGTTGCTTCCTTCTGGACATCAAATTCTGGACAGACCATTTTACTTTCCTCTTAAAAGGCCATTCATATGTCCTGTGTACCTTTGCATACTGATGCATCTTCCATGCTATCCTCTTCATATTTTCTCTTATTTATGTGATCTCTTTATCTATATCAACTTTGTTTTTCTGCTAGTGGTCCTTTCCCTGACCACCCATATGGCCTTTAGTAGCCATTTTCCATCCTTTGTTTTCATCTCATCTAGATTTCTACCATTTACTACACACCTTGCTAGAAATCACACAAAAAACATCAGTACTCTATCTCCTTCTCACCTGTTGTATACAAAAAAAAATTATCTTCTAATATCATTCAACGTTATCATATTATATTCTTCACCTCCTCACTTCTTTTCCTGCTGTTTGGAAGAAAAATATCATCTCTGATACCACTTGGTGCAGACCCCCCCTTCTCCCCAAAGGGATGCATGACCTCCTGGTCTAGGATCTCTGATTATTGATTCAAGTGACTCTTTGGAACCTTAATGTTTATGTATCTAAACACAGGTCCTTTCGGTTCCTTGGTGCAGGTCTGATAGCACCCACAACCTTCACTTTTCTCTTCTACAAAATCTTAGAGTACTGAGCATTAGCTATTTTTTTGATAATCCCCCTCTTGATATGACCTTGGGTGGTGGCCTCTCATGACCACGTGATTGCAGGCGTGGCCAATAGTGGTTTGGGATCAAACTGATTTTCAACCTACAATTCTCCTCTAACCTCCATGTGTCCTCTTAGTGAAACCAAGGTATGGATTGCGGCCCGCTCTTAATTTTTCAAAGTCTGCGCACTTCCTATCCCCGCAATATTACAAGATCGTTGATCTCCTGATCTTGACAGTAATGTATGAACTAACGGTTTAGATCTGCACCTTTCAAATCTACGAACTAGATCTGTCCCTCTTAAATCAACGGTTGCGATCCCCTTCGCAATTTCAGACTTCAGAATTTTGAAATATCAAACCTCTCTTTCCTTCATATGTCAATCTTCCGGAGTTGATGATATGCAGACACATGTCCTCCAATCAATGGTCCTACCTTCACTTTGGGTGTTTGACCTTTCAACTCAGATCAACGGTCCTGCGGCCCTCTTCTTGATCAATAGTTGAAATATCCTCCAGGTCTTTAGACTTCTAAAATATCAAATCTCAAACTTCACCCTTCTTCCCAATGCCTTTTATCACTAGGTTATAATCCATTGACGCATGTCCTACTGATCTGATGATTGAGGATTACTTCGTGTCTCTACCTGGAGTGTATGGATTTATGCCACATCTCTCTTAGATCCAACACTTATGAATCACTTTGGGACTTTACCTGGAGTCCATGGATTCATGCCACATCTCCTCTAGATTTGGTGGTCCAAATTTACTTCAGATCTTCAGGATTCGACAATCTCAAATCTCAACTGAAACCCCACTACACTTTACCTAGAACTCACGATATGTTGACAAGTGTCCCCTTGCATATAAATGGCTCTTGGCTCTTAGGTTATTTGGGCTTCGGATGTTTCAACCTTTCACCTTTTCCTTCCTCTAGATATCATAGCCCACTGACATGTACCCTTCTGGATCTAACGGTCTAGATTTTCTTCGGGTCTCTGGCTCTTCACACTATAGGAATCTCAAGTTTCAAGCTTGCCTCCTCCTGATCTTACGATATCTAATGGCTTAGATTCACATGGTCGATCCGACGCCTAAGGTTCACTTCAGATGATCCAATGGCTTAGGTCTACCTTAGGTGATCGAACGACTGATATTTCACTTCGGCTTTCCAGCTCTTCAAGCTTTAGAAATCTCAAGTCTCAAACCTTGATAGGTTCTCTCTCCTGTGCATGTGAAGTGTTAAGGCTCATGCACCTTACACATATCAGATGGTTGTTGATCATATGCTCTATGATCCAACGACCACTGTCGCTCCTCTTGAGCTTCTGATTTCTTTCGACTTAGAATATTTATTAGTCTTCAAAGGTTTCAAACCTTTTCTCCTCCTACGAGTCTGACTCTTGGATCTCATCAACACTTATGAAAAGTGTTATCCCTTCTGATCTTGATCCTTAAAGGATTCTGATTTCCCATGCACTCCTTACATTCTCGGGATTTCAATGACTCAAATCAAAGGATTTCTTGAAAATAAATTCTTCTCCCCCACCTGGTGTTCCTCTGTTCTGGTTCTTCGACTCTTGGTTGCTTCTTGACGTTGTGCACTCCTTGCACCTGGTATAAGTTTCCTTTGTTCTCTCTAAAATCCTCTGAGTCAATCTGAGACTCAATCGACGCACTCCTTGCATTCGAGATGCACACCTTTCATATGAGTTTCAGAAGAGAAACAATTGAAACTTATCCAGTTTTGTCACGAACTCATACGATCAACTCTTGAATAACACATGAACGAAATGAAATAAACGACATACAAAGAATATAACATTCATTCATTCACACATGAAATGAACATATTCCAAGGATTCGAGACAATTTTGTTTGTTCTATTCATTCATGAAAACAAATTACATAGTATTGCAGTTCTTTCCTGTGCCTTTCTTCTACTCTACTTTATTCCACTGATCTCTATCTCTATCTCATGATATCCTAATCTAATAAAAACAAACTCATCTCTATACAAAAAGATATCTATTTTTTACAAAAGAGGGCTCTATGAGCTTATCCTCTCCATCGCCTTAGTTCCATCAACATTTCTATTAATACACCTTGACCCTATGATTCATTACATTGAACAGAGATCTAGACCTGACACAGATCTAGACCTCCTTACAGTCGATTATTTCGATGAACACATCCACACCTGTCCAAAGGCACGACTTTGGAATTTTTTGACCTTACACATAAATTGACTTAATTTTATAATTCAAATTTTGAAAATGAGAGGGTCAGTGCCTTTCCCTATCTCCAAATGCATGTTGACATGTTGATTTGTTAATGCATCTATCGAGTCAGAAGGATGCTCCTGCATTAGGACAACTGCAAATACAAGTTTCTCATCATGATTATAATTCAAGGGTGATCCTGAAATGTCTTTAATAATGTATTAAATAACATGTTCATGACCATCATACCCTAATTCGACGACGACTCTTGCGACTGAAACAACAGAAGCTGATAAGTAGAGGATGTAATCACGATCATAGTCTGGGGGACGAATCAAAGGGGCATTGGATAGGGAAACTTTTAAATCATCAAATTCTCTTTGAGCATGTTCGTCCCATCGAAATGGTATATCAAGACGTAGTAAGCCGATAAAACCATGTGTGCGAGTGGCGTAGTCTGGGACAAAGCAACATAAAAAATTGTCTTTTCTTTGCAATCTATGTAGTTGTCATAAATTCCTAGGTGGTGGAATTTTTGTGATAGCTTGGACCTTGAGGGGATCCATAGTGATGACATGTTGGGAGACAATGAACCTAAGGAGGCACCTGACGGTGATGCAAAAGACACACTTGAGGGGGTTCAAGCAGATATTATATTGATGACATCGTTGAAAAACAATGCGTAAGTCGTCTAAATGTTGGGTTCACTTTTTGGATCAAGCAGTGAGGTCGTACAAATAAGCGAGGATGATGCGAGCAAGATCATGAAAAACGTAGGTCATGGCCTATTGAAACATAGCACCAACATTTTTGAGTCCAAAAGAAATGACACGATAAGAAAAGGTACGCCAAGGGGTTGTAAAAGTGGTTTTGTACTGATCTGCTTAGTGGATCTAAATTTGATTGTATCCAAAGAACCCATCCATAAAGGATAGTGCCTCGTGGCTGGCACAATCATCGTTTATTTGGTCAACGAAAGGGGTCAGGAAGTTGTCTTTGGGATATGCGTGGTTGAGGTCGCGAAAGTCTATGCAGACATGAATGGTTCCCTATTTTTTTGTTAATGGGGATAGGGTTGGAGACCCAAGAAGTGTATGCAATGGAGTAAATGAACCCGACCATGCCTAACTAGTCAATTTCATCTTTGATAGTCGTAGCTTTGGATGGGTGTAGGGGGTGTTTCTATTGACGAACATGTGCGATATACGACCATGTGTCGATTCAATGTTAGACTATAGAAGGATCGAGGCCAGGCATCTCCGTATATGACCAAGAAAAAATATCTTGGTATTCCTAAAAGAGAGGTTTGTCAGCGATGACTTCTTCATGGGAGCATGCGGTGCCAATGGTGATCTATTTTAGGATGATCAGTTTAATGGAAATGTCAATTTCGATTTTTGGGGAGATGTTGGCCATGTTTCCTTATTTAAAAGCATCGAGGGTAGGCATAGGGTTTTTGAACCTATCAATATTCCCTAGACGAATAAAATCCTTGGTTTCGATCGCACATAGGGAGGCTTGGGTAGGAGGGTGAAAGGCCTTGTGTGAGAGGAAAAGTGATTGATGATGGAGCACATTCCAAGGGAAATCGGGGGTAGTCATTTCCTCCAAGATATCTTCATCACAATGGAAAATGTGAGAATACAGGGGATCCTAGGAGATGGCAGGGGGAACTGTTAACAGGTAAGTGTGATTGTCCTCAACTGGTGAGGACGTAGAAGGGATATCGTGTACTGGGTGTGATGGACCACTAGACATAAACAAAATGTCACGATACTATGGATGGTATCTTGTTTTCTCAGGGACTGACGATGAAATATAACGAATGTCAGTAATGTGAGCCTCAGTAGGGAGTTCTAGAGAGGATTCAGGCCGAGATGTGTGGCGTACTACAGCTAATGTTTGGTGGAATTGAGGTAGAGCTAGGAAATGATGAGTGCAATGGTCATATTCTGACCATATGGCACAAGAGAAATTGTTTCATAACCCTTTCTTGCGTGTGGTTGAGGACTCTATAGTAGTAGTGGATGTACTTGGTGGAGTGTCAAGAAATGGGGTTTCTTTGGGGAGATGGATAATATTGTGTAACTCGAGAAGAGTAAGACATTTGTTAGTGGGGTGTCCTTCTCTTTCGCATAGCATGCAAGGAGGTTGAGCTCGGGGAGGGAGTGGAGTTATGGGATCATTATTCCTTCATCTTCCCCTAGTGGTGGTGGTGTTTCCTCTAGTTGGGGGTGAGGGTGGTGTGGCAGGATCCTATACTGGGATTTGCGTTGGTAATCCCTCTGTCTGAGGAGGGAGATATGGTGGAGGAACCAAAGAAGGTGGATACAGATACCACACAGGGATGGCGAGAACCATGTTGGGAAGGGTGAGAGTATAATCTACTTGGAATGCTTGGACTTTAAGTGGGGGGTAGAAAAAGGGGATTTGGGTAATGTCTTGGGGGACTGTTTCCCAAACCAGGATTTTCCCTTGGAGGGGGGGAAGAATTTGGGACAAGTGGTGCGGTGGTGTTTTCAGGGAATTCTTGGGGTGGTGGTTGTTTGATTGGTGGAACTATATGGGGAGGTAACTCAATGAGAGGAGTATTATCTCCAATATCGGTTCTGTTAGAGGAAACTACACACACTTGTGCTGAAATAGAAGGGCTTAGGAGAGGTGGATCTCCATGATAAGTCCCTAAAAGGGATGGGTCCTTGAATACTCCAAGACCAATTCCGATGATTGAGAAAGCATCTGAGCTAGTGCGGACAAGGGGGAGGATGTTATCAATGTTGGCAGAATGATTAGGCTCGTAATGTGTAAGTTGGTTAATGGTGATGATTTTCTCATTATGGAGGAACATCATTGTAAGAAACGTAGAAGAGGATACCGCCTTCATAGAATATATGTAGCTACGTCTGAACAAGATATTGTAATCAAGTGGGGCATCGATAACTTCAATGTTAATTAATATGGTTTTTACCCCAAGTTCTATGAGGACGTTTTGGAAGATCCCTTCATGGGATGATGGTCGATCGGCATAAGCTCTCACAGTTATGACAGATGGTACTAGCTCAGGTGAACCAAGTTTCTTCCATTCTACTTTGGATATGATGCATTTGGATGTACCTTCATCAATGATGCACCGATGAACTGTGATGTTCCAGATCTTAATTGGCATCTGAAAATCTAGCAAGGCAAGGAGGCATGGTTCTCCGTTATCTAGATCAAAGGTGATGAGTCGAGTATCAACTGGGTCTACTACCTCGAAGGCAAAAAGAAAAGATTTGCATTGTGATGGACAGGTTTGGAGGACCTCCAACATAGACATGGATACAAGAGAGTATGCTAATTCATCGACTAGACTATATTTATATGCTTCCCTAGCATGAGGGTTATGTATATTTTGTCGTAAAGGCATGCGAGGTATACTAGGGTTTGGTTCAGTGTTAGGGCGGTGAATCATCAATGGTTGTCCAGATGTAGTTGGAGATTCTTCTGAGGTGGTTGGGGTAGAGATAGGAGGAAGTTCATATGGATGGTTGTTTGTTTGCAAAAGAATCTCTTCCTCATTTGTATGGAGGATATTGCGATCGACCGGATTTCTAGGTTGATTGGGACCTGGGTTTTGATATTGACCCATTTATGGTGGGGTTGAGTTTATCTCTTGTTGGGTATTCATCATAGCTTGGTGTGGAATAGGGTTTTGAAAAACAACCAAAGGTGGTGGTTGAAAATAATGTTGTGGGGCCTGCTGAGGGGCAGGCGACACTGGAAGGCGTTGCGTGTTCATGGAATCTTTCATCCATTTGTAATCGACAATTTGGGGGAAATGGTGAGTATAATGTCCATAATCAACACATATAGCACAAGGGAAGTTAGTTCTATGGTTATTAATCTTCCCTTGTCATGGTTTATTATTATTGTTTCCCCCTTGGGGGTTTTGGTTGCCTTGATTTTGGTGGCCCCCATCGGGACGGTTTTGTTGGGGTTATTTCCTCCTAGTCCTGGGTTGTTATTGTTTTGATTTTTTCCCTTTATTCTTGGAATTATTCAACTAATGAGATGGATTTTATGTATTCAACTGTTCAAAATTCTGAACCTGTTGAATGGGAGAGGGATGAAGAAAATTAATGTCGGCATGTGGTTGTCTTGGTGGAGGAGAAACCGGCTGGGGGGGACCAGGGAATGGAAAATATGGGTTTATTTGTGGAGATGATCCATATGGTGTGTATGAAGTTGAATTAATTCCACTATAGATGGGGTTATATGTGGGGGTTGGTGGTGGACCCATACTATATTGAGAGACCAGATGCATCTCAGGTACCAGTGGGGGTCCCCCCAATGGTTGAGAGGGAACAATAGGATATGAATTTTGGTGAGTGTGAGAAGGGTAATAATATGTCCCTCCATATGTTTGTGGATATTTATTTGCAACATAAGTGGGTAACGAGTGGCCGTAAGGGTTGAGATGTTTCATAGAACCAATCAACCCATCTGTAGCGTGGGACATCCCAAGTTTGTCCTAGAAAAATGGTATGGGTCTGGGTGCATTAGACAATACTGTGTACAAGTAACCTAACTGAGCATAGATGAGGTCAAATTGTTGGAATTTGTTGATAGATTGCTCTTCTGATTGAGGAAAAGTGGATGCTACATCCTTTGAAATCACAAGGACGAGCAATTTGAGAAACCAATTGAGGCATTGTTTTTTGGAGGTTTCCTCTTTACACAAACTACATTGCCACTGCCATTCATGAATGTGGTCAGTGATATTGATATCAGTTGTTTTTTTGAACTCGAAGAGAAGTTCTAGGCCAGTGTCATGATGAACTGGTAATTTGAAAAAGGAAAAAAATGCCTTGGCCAATGATTCAAAGGTCACATGGGACCCTGATTTTTCATCTACATACCATTTGGCTGATGAACCAGTGAGAGTTCTTTGAAATAAACTCAAGAGGATGGAATCATCCATGATGTTGTTTGAAGAGCACCACAAGTGGAAGGTCATAACATGGTTGGCGGGATCTTCCCCTGGTTTTCCTTCAAATTTTGGAATATCTTAAGGAAATTTGGTAGGCATATTGGGCCAAGTGGAATCATGCAAAATAGGATCATTCATGAGTTTGGTTAAATAGGGAATGTTGAGGGATTCTAAGTATGGCATAGAGGATTTGGTGGAGTATTAATACCATCCATTGTGTGTGCAAGTAATGGACCTTCCCCTTGAGAGGGATTTGGTGGGTTTGTGCTTCTTCCTTGAGAAGAAGTTTGACCCCTACCTCCTTGTGAAGGAGAGCCAATAGATGGATGGCCTTGGGTATTTGACCCAAGTAAAGTTGATCCCCAAAAAATGGAACTCACTAGGGTGTGGGATGTTTGATCCAGTGAGTTGGCAAGACTAGGGACTCCTCCTAGAATAGGAGGGATATTTTGCAAGCGTCTAGAATGAAGGAGATTATGTGGTTCCCCTATGGTTCTGACTAGCAAATTGAATGTGTGCAAATGGTCACAAGAGAGAAGTAAATGAACAAGAGCATTTTATATTTTTGACCCTCACAAGATAGTATAACTCACACTTGTATGTAATCAAATGAACATCATACATATATCAATTGTAAAATAAAAAGCATGTGGATAGGTGGATTTTGGCCACGTGGGGAAAAACCAAAAATAAATCCCGATGTCCTAAATATACTTACCATCCTTCCTCTCAATTTATAACTAGGCCTTCCAATAGCACTCGCAAGTGGTGTCTAAAGCCACCAGAAGACGAACTACTAAAGGTTGAAGTAATCAATTATAATGAGGGGTAGAGGGTGCATATCCCGAAAGAGTTGGTGATATTTCCCAATATCCACAAAAAATCTCATCAAGTTGTGATTGCAACCCACAACCACCACCTGGGTAGATATCCTATGTTTGGCCACTAAGTACCTCGGTCAAAGTGAAACATTTAGCTTTGTTTTCTAATAAATGGGTCACGGGATGGATACCCTCACAAGAGTTGTGTGACTCAAGGAGGGATGCGTAGAACAACCACACCTCGACCTTTGACCCTTCACGGGTATCTCCCTGCCTTATGGTATAGGAACACTTTACTTGGAGGATTTGAAAGATCCCTATTCTCAACTTGTATAGTTTCAAAATGTGAGAACTTGATAACGAGGGGTTATTTGGATGCCTACCCCCAAGATCCTACCTAGACTAAAAAAATTCTTTTGGCACCTCCTATGGAGGAAAATTTAGTGCATTCTTATAAAATGTTTAGATGTGGTGGGCTGAGAGATTGGGGTCATGGACCAAACTTGTTTGAATTAAATTGGTGTGGATAATTTCCAAAGAAGTAGTCAGATCTTTCAAAATTCCTTTGAAGTACTTTGTGGGTACTTAAAAAGAAAGCTTACTTCAATGTCCACTATTCTAAATGAAATTATGTGTGTGAGGAGTGGCTTTGTGTGCAAGAAAGTGAAAAGTGTGCAAAAGATTTTTAATAATTTAAGTGTAATATTGCAACATGTGGACTTCCTGTGGTCCTTACAAATCTTCTTACCTAGCTTACTATGTTTATTTGGTACAACCTTGTGGAATATTTAAATCCCTAAAGAACTAGCAATGTGGACATATGGGTCCTTACTTGATCATTTAAACTCCCTAGAATGTTGTCTATACTAAGAAAGATTTTGAAACTATCCTAGAATTGTAGACATGTGGGCATGTAAGGGCCCTTTACTTGATCTTTTAAACTTTCCTAGAGTGTTTTCTAAACTAAGAAATCTTTTAGAAACTATTCAAAGGTTGCAAACATGTGGGCATGTATGGGCCCTTACAAAGATTTTAAGATTATTTCCAAAACTAAGAGGAACCCTAAGGGGGATTTGTCCTCTCCTAATGATTTTTTTTAAGGGAGATGAAATTTCCTTTAAACCACCTTTTTTTATTCCCGAGATCACACTTCTGTGCAGGGGAAGAGCATAATTGAGGGTTAGAATTGATTTCTAGTCCCAAATTGATTGATTTTGTTTGAAAAAGCAATAACTTCAAGTCAAAATTTTAAATTCCAAATGAGCCATCCATGTGGAAAAAAAAAGAGAAGAATAGTCATTCTTTTTACCCCTATGTGCTTCTGTTAGCTAACCTTTATTGTGAGAAAGGACTCTAAGTGAAGTGTGGTTTCTTTACAAAGTGCAGGAAATTAAAATGTGAAGGCTAGGGGCCCTCAAACCACTCATAAAAACCCTTACAATTTGCAAAAAATGAACTTATGTGCGGGTTGTAGTTCTGACAGGCGTGCAAAGGGAACATGATGTGTATAATGCATACAATAATGAAATCTATCACGCACATAATGCGCGACTGTGTGCCTTGAAAGCCGTGCACTTCCCGTCACACGTGGGAAAATAAATTTCCAAGTGAAATTATCTTGCCTTGACTCTGAATTTTGACTTTGGAAGGCTGGACTAGGCCGATTTTGGTACCTACATATCAAAAAAATTAGAAAAAAGTTCTCTCAAGACTTAAATAGGGAGGAATTTGATATCGATCCTGAGTATGGTTGCCAATATGTTGTGTTGGTTTTGTCACATGGGTGAGAAAAAACACAACACTTACCTTCTTAGTTAAGTCAACTAAACAAGACAGGGGTTTGTGAGTTGATTAGATAACCAAATACACATGAAACAAGGAAATAAAACTAAAAACAAAGAGAAATAAATGTTAGAGAAGCTTGCAAGAACTAGAACCATGAAAAGCAAAAAATGACCATCATATAGCTACCAATGGATCAATATATTGATAGGTTAACACTGTAGAGAAAGGAAGGGACTTATGAATCCCCTCTTCCTCCTTGGGAGGGAACTTGAGTTACCTAATAGAGAGCTCTTCTCTTCATGCAATGACAGGTGACAATGGTGAAGAAATACAATACCAAACCTCTGAATAGGTTAGTGGAATGGCCCTTTCTATAGTGCTTGAATGATTCAAAGAGAAAAGAGGATTCTCCAAGAAGAATTCTTGCAACATAACAATACCTTGAAGTCATGATTTTTCTAGCACACCCATGGCACATATTTATAGCATCCATTCATGGAAAGATACAACTAGTTCATAGTGTGAACAAGGGGCCTTTTAGGGCACTTCCTATCCCTTGACCAACCTCCAAGCTGGATTTCACTCAGATCTGAGTGTCAAATCATGTTGGGGGTCGAACTAGAAGTGGTTGAGAGGCCGAAAAGATTCATAAATGCATCATTCATTAGAAGTGTGTGAATTTTCTCATAGACAGTCACGTATATTGTGCACAGTATGCACTAAGGGCTATGTTAGTCTATGCACTGTGCACACGCTTCCTTTGGTGAATTTACACACTTTGATTTTTGAACCAAGTATATAGTTTTTTTTCCTTTTGATGGATGTTGATGTTGTAGGTGGACTAATTGTTTCTAGCATTGATGTCTTTCTTCAACCATTATGTGCAATGATGCGGTCGATTTTTCAGTGATAACAATTAGTTCAATTGAAAAACCATCATTAGGAGGCATAAACCTAAATGTTGCATTGGCCAAAATATCAACGTCTACATTTTGATCATAGGGTATAGAATTAATATTAACTGCATCAAATGAATAAATTAGATTCCATACCTCTTGTTGATAGGATTTTAGATGCAGAGACAAGAAATGAATAGTATTTCTTACATGTCGAACAAAAATCTCCGAGACACCAAAGACTTTCATATGCTTTACCTCGAGGTCAATGGCCTTATTGAGACCTTGCACTAAGGATTTATACGCAACAATTTTTTTGGTGCATTCAAACTCTAATCGACATGATATGAGTGTTTTTCCTTGACTAGGGTCAATTGGTACACATCCTATGTCGGATCCATCCTGAGTTTTAGAACCGTCAAAGAACATGGTCCACATGTCCGGGATGTTATTTTTGTTATTCAAACTAAATCCTAAGTTAGTAAGTATGGGACATGAGCCATTATGTTTTCATGGACGGAGGCTTGATTGTAGTTCAAATGGGATCTCATAGGTCTGAGTTTCATAACAACCATAATTAGTCTTGAAAAAATAGTTTCCTAAGATGGAATGAGCAAACCTAATGGGTTCATTTTTACCTTCTAATTTTGTCATTGCGTGCTTCATGTGTGCTTCACTATTAACCTAGATTTGATTTTCTTTACCTTTATAGGGAAACCACAGATGAGACCAATCAGTAGAGAAATAAACTTGGATTTTGGATGACCAATCTCATCTTAGGAGAAAACCATAACTTTCTAGGATTTCTACCACAACTATGTATATAGTCTGATGAACTCTTGGATCAGATGACAGTATAATTAACACATCACTGAGTTCCCATTTCACTTTAACATATGTTCTGTCTAACTGGATAATCCCGATTTTTGTTATTTGTGGGACAACATTTATCTTTTTTCAAACAGAAAAAGGAATGAAGTTGGAAGAGGCACTAGAATATGATAAACAATTGTGAACATTGAAATTGAAAATTTCATAAGTAAGCAAAAAAGGGGGTATCTACGATTTTGAAAAAGCACCTATGCTAGTTGTGTTTATAGAGCTATTTCTACCTTGTGGATTTTTGGTGTATTGTTTCTATAGGCTAAGCTTTCAGCAACTGCAATAGTTTCTTTTTGGGTCTCTTGGGGTTTGAAAGAATGATGTAGAAGTTCATGTTGTTGTGGAAGCGAGCAAAAATAAAACATGGAGATATTAGCTTTAATTTTCTTCATGTCTTTGATTACATTATAATATAGGGTGTGTGAATTCGAATCATTATTAACTTTCCTATACTTCCCTTGAATCACTTTTTCATTATTTTCAACAATGCTAGATGTGCTTGGTTTATATTTATTTGCTACAACATTCTTTCCAGATCTATTATTAGTTTTTTCTAGAAATATATTTCTTGGTTTTGGGATGAAAGGGGGAGGTATTATTTTTTTGAGAGGCATGTTTTCTCCTTTGGGAGACAGAGTGTCAGATGGTGGACCTTTGTTGTGCAAATTATAACCTTTCGAGGAAGCAACTTTTACAACTTAAGTATCTTCGCCAAGGATTTCTTCGATTTGTTCATCATCAAATTCCACACACCAATCCCAGAAAGGCATAATTGATTATGGGGGTGCTTTGCTAGTAGTATTAGAAGGAGTTGGTCCATGAATTTCATCATCTAAACTTCATTGATATAGCAACTGATTTATTACCAATGTCATGGAGTTGATCCACTTAGGACACATTCGTTCATGATGATTTTGTTGATGGTAAGAGAAAATATTATCATTACTAAAACTATCTAGATTGAAATCCATGGGTTATGGTGGTTGTGGTGGGTTGTCTATTTTCTTGAAAAATGGGTGGAAAGTTTGGGTTTTGGATGATCCCTCACCAATATTATTTTTTAAGTCCACCACTTCATTCGATAATTTCTTAACCATTTTAACCACATTATCAATATCCCTGGATTCCTTGTCAAGTGGTTTAGTTAATAGCAATGTCTTCTTCCCAGCCGACTTAGTTTCCTCATAACAGGGATGTTGGCCATATGCTGACAATTCTCTTTCCACAATTTTATCTTCATCAAATTTTAGTGTCAATGTGTTTCTATTATATTGTTTTACAAACATCCTGATCGATGGGGTTAATGCAGTTGTATAATATTCAATGGATAACGATTGAGCCAGAGCTACCTCGTGGGGAAACTTAATCAATACATTTAGAAATATTTGGTTAAAATATTTTACTCTTTCCCTTTTTTCCATTATGATGGCTCCTGGCTCATTATGTAGAGATGTTGTTGTTTTTCTTTTTCCAAAATTCCTCATAAAGAGCCTTTAGAAACTATTGAATTTTGTAATTGATTCGGCGAGTAAGATGAAATACCAAGTAGAGGCTTTCCCAGAAAAAGTGTAAGGAAATAACCTACATACTACATCTTCATGTTGTACTCTTAGGAGACATATGGCCAAAAATAAATTATTTATATGATCTTTCAGGGATCTGGGTTTGTCTGGATAAAATTTAGGTAAGATTCTATCAAATTTCCTTGGCATTTCATGAACTTCACCAACTAGATTTAGAGCTCCTTGGGCTCTCCATCAAGGTATGACCTCTCTGTGGTTCCTATTTTCTCCCATTATTTGTTCTAAGGTGATTTCAAGTTGTTCACTTTCAAATTATTCTTCTTCAGGTTCGGTGAAGAAATGAAAAACTTTACTTAAGGGTACTAGAACCTTGTGTAATGCAGTTTCAAAAATATCGTCTATAGAGTCAACATAAAAATCAGGATATGTGTTAGGAATTTCTACACGGGTATTTTTTCTTCTAGGAAGTTCAGAAGTTGTGGGTAATTTTTCAAGTGATTTTACGTAAGAACGCGTGATTCTATGGGTTTCGTGAATTTATTCTTGAGGTATGTGAAACCAGGTTTCAAAATGTATTTCTGAACTCCTTGAAGCACTTCCGAAATTAGCCTTTAAGTCTTCATAAATAACTTCTTGTTCAAACTCAACTCAAGGAAATAAGGTATATTGTGAGCTAGAATTACTCGTTGAAGATTGATTTTAGTTATTTTTTAATTCATGTATGTAAGCCATAAAATATGGCCCTTCTTCTAGTGTCAATTCTTTTGAGGGGTCCAAATTCGCCCGACAAGAGCAAGGGGTACTCCCTGTTAGAAAAATAGGATCACGGAGCAATAAAGTAAAACAAATGTGGAAATAAAACATATAAGGTACACAATACAATAGAGACACAGATATATGTGGTTCACCTAGTGTGGGCTACATCAACCAGAGAAATTTCCATGTCTTTCCTTTTTATTATCCAACAAAATGAAAGGATACAACCTACAACACGCTCACTGCAACTTCTTGTTCTTTCTCTCACAGTCTCCTGTCTCAGAATAAAATAATAACACACATACACAACTACAATACAATTCCCTCATAAAAGAGGGTTGCCTTTTAAGGGAAAAAATCCCTAAAATAACTTCTACCATCAGATCTATGACCTTATAATGAACGATCCAGATTGACTACAAAATTACAATATTTACAAGGAAATGTTTCCCAATATTTCACTTCAGGGGTGCTACCCATGAATCCCCCGCCACAGGGGGATTCGACCCCCCTGGCGATAGTTTTGGGTGGAGAATCTCCCCCACACCCCCCTGTTACAGAATGGGGTCCAAGAACGACTGAAACAAACTTCTGAATGAGGAAGATAATCAGGCTCCACAACCAACAATCTCCCACTTTGAGACTAATCACAACAACTCCACTATTGTTGTACCTTTTGGAATATACTCCACATTATACCTGGAAAATTTCTCATCTTCACCTTGATTCTTGAAGGCCAACTGAAACTAAGAAGGAACTCAATTTCTCCCTGGTTACTCCCTTTGTTAACATGTTTGCAAGATTTTGGCTAGTATGTATCTTTTCCAACTTCAATTGTCAATATTCCAAGACAGAGCGCATGGAATGATACCTGAGTTGTATATGCTTAGTCTTAGAATTGAAGTCTAAGTTCTTTGTAATATGAATGACACCCTCGATGTGAAAATAAAAACTGTCATTCTCCTGCTTCTTTCCCACTTATTCCATAAACCTTTGTAACCAAATCATCTCTTTAATAGCCTCTGTAGAAACAACATACTTTTCTTTCATTGTTGAAAGTGAAACAACCTTTTGTAGTTTGGAAATCCAACTTACTATTGTTCCACCTACAATAAAAACATACTATGTGGTGCTCCTCCTGCTATCTTCATCACCTGTCATATATAAATCAACATATCCCTATAGAACAGTGTTTGAAACTCCAAAACATAATGCATGAGTATAAGTACCTCTCAAATACCTGAGAATCCACTTTATTTCCTCCCAATGTTCTTTACCTGGATTGTTCATATACCTTCTCACAACTCCCATTGAATGTGCAATATCTAGTCTTGTGCAAACCATTGCATACATCAAGCTACCAATTGTTGATGAATAAGGGATCCTGGACATGTATTCTATGTCCTCCTGTGTCTTGGGAGACATTTCCTTAGTTAATTTGAAATGGCTGGCCAAATGTGTACTAACTATTTTTGCATTCTACATTCTAAACCTCTCCAACACCTTCTCTATGTACTCACCCTGAGAAAATGTCAATTTGCAATTTTTCTTGTCTCTTGTTATTCTCATACCAAGGATTTTCTTTGTAGCACCCAAATCCTTCATCTCAAATGAATTAGCTAATTTTTTCTTGAACACATTTATATCCTACATATTAGACCCTGCAACAAACATATCCTCTACATACAATAACAAGATAATATAGCTTCCATTTTCTAGCCTTATAAAATAAACACAGTGATCAAAATGATATCTACTATAACCTTGTTTTGTCATAAACTTCTAAAACTTCAAATATTGTTGCCTTGAATATTTCTTTAGGGAATACAAGCCTTCTTCAACCTGCATACAAAATTCTCCTTCCCTTTCACCTCATACCCTTGTGGCTGCTGCATATAAATCTCTTCCTCCAAATCCCCATGGAGAAAACCGGTTTTCACATCTGACTATTCAAGATGAAAATATTATACTACCATAAGACTTGAAATATTACTAATTGAAGTCATTTTAACAACATGAGAAAATATTTCATCAAAATCTATGCATTTCTTTTGTGAAAACCCCTTTACAACAAGTCTATCCTTGTACCTCTTTTTGCCTCCATCTTCTTCCTTCAACCTGTAAACCCATATATTCTGCAATACTCTTTTTCCTGTAGGCAACTTAACCAAGTCCCAAGTTTGGTTATTTACCAAGGAATCCATTTCCTCTTCCAGTATTTTCTCCCACTTTCTTTTGGTGTCTACCTGCATTGTCTCTTCATAACTTTCTGGTTCACCATAATTAGTCAACAATAAATAGTACAATGAAGGAGAGTATCGTCCAGGGGGTCTACTTAACTTGGTGGATCTTCTAGAAACACTTGCAAGAGTTTGAGGTACCCGTTGCTCCTGTTGTTGTACATTTTGATCTTCTGGTACCTTTGGAATTTGTTTTTCAGTGATCTCATCAAGCACCATGTATTCTGGTGTTTTTTTTTCCTATTTATTTTCCTGCAACTGATCATTGTAGATGACCTTCTCATTGAATATCACATCTCCACTCCCAATGATTTTTTTATTTTAATATTACCATAAGGAATAACCAAAATAATTAACGTAGTATCCAATAAAGGTACTCTTCTTGGATTTTTCCTCAAGCTTTGTTCTATTTTCTTTATCAATATGGACAAATGCTTCACAACCGAAAGTCTTCAAAAAGGTATATTTTACCTTTTGGTAAAATATATCTATGGACGAAAGGCATGGAAGGTCACCAAAGTATCACTGGTGATAGAAAAAGGAGAGAAGGTATGTCCATTGTATTTATGTACTGGTAACCTTTTGGTGACCTTCCATGTATCTTTTCCAACTTAAATTGTCAATATTCCAAGACAGAGCGCATGAAATGATACCTAAGTTGTATATGCTTAGTCTTAGAATTGAAGTTTGAGTTCTTTGTAATATGAATGACACCCTCGATGTGAAAATAAAAACTGTCATTCTCCTGCTTCTTTCCCACTTCTTCCATAAACCTTTGTAACCAAATCATCTCTTTAATAGCCTCTGTAGCAACAACATACTTTTCTTTCGTTGTTGAAAGTGAAACAACCTTTTGTAGTTTTGAAATCCAACTTACTGTTGTTCCGCCTACAATAAAAACATACTATGTGGTGCTCCTCCTGCTATCTTTATCACCTGTCATATATAAATCAACATATCGCTATAGAACAGTGTTTGAAACTCCAAAACATAATGCATGAGTATAAGTACCTCTCAAATACCTGAG
The DNA here is from genome assembly GCA_010110895.2 of Picea sitchensis. Classification (NCBI taxonomy): domain Eukaryota; kingdom Viridiplantae; phylum Streptophyta; class Pinopsida; order Pinales; family Pinaceae; genus Picea; species Picea sitchensis. The sequence goes on along the minus strand of SNQJ01S0002743.1, from coordinate 53,496 downwards.
AATCCACTTTACCTCCTCCCAATGTTCTTTACCTGGATTGTTCATATACCTTCTCGCAACTCCCACTGCATGTGCAATATCTAGTCTTGTCCAAACCATTTCATACATTAAGCTACCAATTGTTGATGAATAAGAGATCCTGGACATGTATTCTATCTCCTCCCGTGTCTTGGGATACATTTCCTTAGTTAATTTGAAATGGTTGGCCAAATGTGTACTAACTATTTTTGCATTCTACATTCTAAACCTCTCCAACACCTTCTCTATGTACTCACCCTAAGAAAATGTCAATTTGCGATTTTTCTCGTCTCTTGTTATTCTCATACCAAGGATTTTCTTTGTAGCACCCAAATCCTTCATCACAAATGAATTAGATAATTTTTTCTTGAACACATTTATATCCTGCATATTAGACCCTGCAACAAACATGTCCTCTACATACAATAACAAGATAATATAGCTTCCATTTTCTAGCCTTTTAAAATAAACACAGTGATCAAAATGATATCTACTATAACCTTGTTTTGTCATAAACTTCTAAAACTTCAAATATTGTTGCCTTGAATCTTTCTTTAGGGAATACAATATCTTCTTCAACCTGCATACACAATTCTCCTTCCCTTTGACCTCATACCCTTGTGGTTGTTGCATATAAATCTCTTCCTCCAAATCCCCATGGAGAAAACCGGTTTTCACATCTGGCTATTCAAGATGAAAATATTATACTACCATAAGACTTGAAATATTACTAATTGAAGTCATTTTAACAACATAAGAAAATATTTCATCAAAATCTATGCATTTCTTTTGTGCAAACCCCTTTACAACAAGTCTATCCTTGTACCTCTTGTTGCCTCCATCTTCTTCTTTCAACCTGTAAACCCATATATTCTGCAATGCACTTTTTCCTGTAGGCAACTTAACCAATTCCCAAGTTTGGTTATTTACCAAGGAATCCATTTCCTCTTCCATTCTTTTCTCCCACTTTCTTTTGGTGTCTACCTACATTGTCTCTTCATAACTTTCTGGTTCACCATAATTAGTCAACAATAAATAGTACAATGAAGGAGAGTATCGTCCAGGGGGTCTACTTAACTTGGTGGATCTTCTAGAAACACTTGCAAGAGTTTGAGGTACTCGTTGCTCCTGTTGTTGTACATTTTGATTTTTTGGTACCTTTGGAATTTCTTTTTCAGTGATCTCATCAAGCACTATGTATTCTGGTTTTTTTTTTTGCTATTTCTTTTCCTGCAACTTATCATTGTAGATGACCTTCTCATTGAATATCACATATCCACTCCCAATGATTTTTTGATTTTAATATTACCATAAGGAATAACCAAAATAATTAACGTAGTATCCAATAAAGGTACTCTTCTTCGATTTTTCCTCAATCTTTGTTCTATTTTCTTTATCAATATGGACAAATGCTTCACAACCGAAAGTGTTCAAATAAGTATATTTTACCTTTTTTTCCCGTCTATGCCTCCTCTGGAATTCCACCATCTAAAAAGATTCAAGTTCCTTTTTTTATTAAGTAAACAACAATATCTACAACATCTACCAAGAACTATAAGGGCAACCCAGCATGCAATCTCATACTCCTTGCACGTTCCATGATTGTCATGTTCATACTTTCTAACACACCATTTTCTTGAGGAGCTCCTAGAATTATTTTCTCTCTATGAATCTCATGGTATGAACAATAATAATCAAACTCCTTGCTGCAATATTCACCTCCATTTTTGGATTTGAGACACTTCAACCTTTTTCATGTCTCATTCTCAACCAAATCTTTCCATTTCTTAAAAGTATCAAAAA
>SNQJ01S0002743.1:36108-48412 GCA_010110895.2 Picea sitchensis | reverse complement strand
AGCTTGAAGGAACAATTAGAATATTATGTTAAATTGAAAGAAGAATTGGATCACACAAAAGGGGAGCTACTATTGACAACATAAAAGTTGAAGAAGTTCGAAAAAAAGCACTGAAAAATTAGATGAGATCCTTAGACATCAAAGATCTCCAAATGACAAGACAAGACTAGGATACAATGACAGTTTGAAGACAACAAAAGAAGAGAAGGAAGATGAAAATGATGAAACCAACACTCCAGAACAAGTTGAACAACAAGATAGAAGACTAGAATTCAGAAGGAATGAGACATCAAGAATATCCTTTCCCATCAAGTATGAAATAAATCATTATGAAGGAAATTACAGAAGAATAGATCATGAAACTAGATGGACCACACCACAAAGAATATCACTTACTCCCAGGTATCAAAATTTCTTTCTTGGATATTGTTATACTTGTGGAAATTTTGGACACAAGGCAATCAATTGTAGAATCAATGAAAGGAATAACTATGCAAGCAACATGAATGGTGAAAATAGTAGATATAGAAATGTTCATAGACCTATCAACAGAAATTATAATCCATTTGACCCATTAATGATCAAAATATTTTATGTTACAAGTGCAATAATCTTGGTCATAAAGCACGAGATTGCAAAGAGATGAAGGAAGATAATCATATGTCAAATGTCTGTATACCAACTACAACATGGAAAAGGAAACAAATTCCACAAAATGAAAACTATCAAATAACATTGGTCGCTAAAGAATGCAAAGAAGAAGAAGAATGGTTCATAGACAGTGGGTTCTCATCTCATATGACCGGAGATCAAAGAAAAATTATCAACTTGAAGAAAAAGGGTGGAAATGTTACATTTGGAGATGACTCATCTACTAAAATAATTTTAAAATTGATTGCAAAGCTTGGAAGTGAAAATGTAAAAGCAAGAAAATTCCTATTGATTGAATATTTGAAGCATAATCTCCTCAGTGTCAACAAAATATGTGATCAAGGATACACTCTTACGTTTGACTACCGAAAATGTAAAATCAGAGGAAATAACTCAGGAAGATTGGTTGCAACTACACCAAGAAGACCGAACAACATATACATCCTAGAAATGAAGAAGAGAGAGAATATAGAAGCCACAAAAAAGGATTCCAAGGAAGAAGAAGTCCCAAAGAACAAAAATAAGGATGAAGTGTTATTAAGTGCCACATGTTCATGGGGAGCAAGCCGAAAGAAGAGAGTTACCTTTTGCCATTAAACTCATGGGGAGAAGCCCTAACCTTTTCCATTGATGTCAAAGGGGGAGAGAAATTGGGATAATGATGATAGGGGGAGCATGAGTGTTTCCATCAATGACAAAGGGGGATATTGTTGGAAGATTGGTTGTTGTCATTGATGTCAACCCTAGTCATGGGTTTTGAACCACAATATTGATGAAGGTATTTGGACATGAAGGACAAGGCACATGTAGGTACAACACCCATGGATGGATAGTATACATCATGTTGTTTTCATTGGTATGTGGCACATCACATGGATCCTCATGGTTGAGGAGAAATGAAATTTTGAAGATGACAAAGTGAATTGAAGAAGGAAGTACATGTAGGCCATGAAGATAATTAAAGAACATAATTACAAAATAAGAAAGTGTCACGTTAGAACTAATGTTAGAAGGAAGTGACATAAATGGTATAAATAAATATCATTATACATTCATTTGATACAAAAGTCTAATTTCAGATAAATTCAGAAGTAAAGAAGCCCGAATTTCAAGGGAGGATGAAGTATTTGGTGATGTGTTCTAAGGTATGTTATTTTCAGGTCATCATACCATTTTCACTATAAATTGTTTTCTAGAATGATTCAGATGGTTAAATTGCTATGGTATTGATAAGACATATCAAGGTACCTATGGTAAAAATTTCAGATCTTGATTCGTTATAATTATGGAGATACACTCTGTGGAAGATAGGGTTTTTGACCAGTCTTGAAGCTAGTCAATAAACAGGTGTTCCGGGTAAAACAGTCATAACTTATTCATAGATAATCCAAATGAAGTGGAACAATCGTTTCTTGTGTGTGAGTTTCAGAATTGGATGTTAAATATTGAGCGCGGGGCATTATGTACAAGTTTGGTCTCCTGAATAAACCAGAATTGAACAAGGTCTACCATTCTCTCTATAAATTCTTTTTGGGGAGGATTCAAGGAGTGAAAGTTGGAGAAGTTTTAGAGAATACAATGAGTAATATTATCTACAGGATCAGAGTATTCCAAGAATTGAATAATTTCATAAATTTAAGAAGTCTCAGGAAGCATTATCAAGTTCTATGTGATGGTTGGTTGATGGTGATGATTTAATGTAAAATTTTATTATCTATCATATATTCTTGGGTGGAAAGAAGAGGCAATGATGGAGATTTAAATCCTCTCTTGATAGTGGAGGATTGTATCTTCCTCTTGGAATTTTATCCCTCCCTTTACATTTGGAAGCTATAGCTACCTTTGGAAGTCATTACTTCCCTTGAACAATAACTATTGATTATTTCTCATATATTGTGCATGGTGTATTGTGGTCTATTGGTGTAAATCTTATACTATTGTTCATTTCTCATTGGATATAGTTGAATGGTTTAAGTATAAGTTGAAAAAGGTTTTAAATTGTACTTGATATTGATTCACCCCCCTCTTAGTATCAATAGTTACTTATAACCATGACCAAGCCATTCCATCTTCCTGGCAATGAGCACAAGATTAAAAGAGCCCTGACCTCATCATCAAAATCCACTTTTATAGAAATTAGCTGATTAGTAACCCTATTAAATTCATTTAAATCATCTGCAACAGACCTACCTTATGACATATTCACATTAAATAATTTCTTCATTAGAAATACCTTATTAGACGTTGAGTATTTTTCCTACAGTTTATCCAATGCGTCCATCAACTCCTTCATTGTCTTTTCTTTTGAAATATTGAAAGCCACCAATGATCCCAGGATCGGTTGTATCGTTCCTAGTTACATTCTCTCAAGAACCTCCCATTCTTCATCCTTCATGGTCGTCGGCTTCTTTTCTATTCCACCCAATGGTAGCAATAGATCCTTATGACATAAATAATCTTCCATATGCATCTTCCATAACTTGTAGTTTTGGCAGTTAGATTTCTCGACCCTAAACTTTCCATCTCCCATCATTGCTCCCACTCGAACCAGGAACCCTCTTTTCCTGTGAGTTACCTTTCACTCTGATATTAGTTGTTAGAAAAATAGGATCACATATCAATAAAATAAAATAAAATGCGGAAATAAAACATAGAAGATACATAATAGAATAGAGACATAGATATACGTGGTTCACCCAATGTGGGCTACATCCACCATAGAAATTTCCAAGTCCTTCCTTTTTATTATCCAGCAAAATGAAGGGATACAACCTATAAAACGCTCATTGTAATTTCCTCTTCTTTCTCTCGCAGTCTCCTCTCTTAGAATACAATAAACACACGCATACACAACCGCAATACAATTCCCTCATAAAAGAAGGTTTCCTTCTAGAGAAAAAATCCCTAAAATGACTTCTATCGTCAGATCTGCGACCTTATAAGGAACGATCCATATTGATTACAAAATTATAATATTTTACAAGGCTATTTTTCCCAATATTTCACCTCGGGGGCACTACCCTCGAATCCCTCTCTAGGAGGGGGATAAGACCCCCTTGGCATCAGTTGTGGGGGGGCAGGCCCCCCAACACCCACCCATTAGGGAATGACGTCCAAGCACAGATGAAACAAACTTTTGAATCATGAAGATAATAAGGCTCCATGTTCACCCAAAAACAACAGGGTATACTCCTAGGTATAATGTCCCAATTAGACTATATATCGTTTGGTTTAGGAGTCCCATCTGGAATTTGGCCTGGATGCCATTATTGCTAACTTTTATTTTGTTACTGGTTAAGGTTTGGTGGACTGATGCAAGGATGGATTCAATGAAAATATGTAGATGAAAATCATGTATGTAAAGACAACTAACCTATCACTAATCTATGCTAACCTATCCTAGCTAGGAGCAAGGCTAAAGTAACCGATGAGTTATAATGCAACCAAATCTTAAAACAACTTTAACACAACTAGTTTTATAAAAAGAGAAAGATTGGAAGGAATATAATATATAAGTATATAATTAGATTAGTCTAGATTACAATAATATATACTGTAACAACTCATGAAACACAAGGAATGGAAATATTCAAAGAAATACCAACACTGCAAAAAATGTGATTAAGATTGCATAGGAATTAGTCTGCAACAAACAAATCATTCTTACAGTCCATAGAAACAACAMACATCTTCACTTGAAGTAGTTCAAAGATTTGATCARTTTATACACAATATTTCTTCTAAAAATAMTGGCCTTGAGGGCTTCTCAATATTCATTAACACTTTATAAGTTCTTGAAACAGTTCTTGGGTCTATACAATGCTTGAAAAGCTAAAAGTATAAAAAGTCCTTATTTTGAGAGTCTCTAGTTTCTTTTATACAAATAATAGTAACTACTATTTGCCTTTTTCCCTTCTTCTTGAAGAGGCAGTTACAAACTATTCACATTCCCTTCTCTCATGACAAGTGGCACAAAAGGATGAAACTTGAGGTGGTTAGGAAAAAGACGAAAGGGAAAAAAATGGTTTGTCCTTTTCCTATGGTATTTTACTCTAGAGATAAGCCATCCAAACATCCAAATGGTTAAATAGTGACTCATTCCTACTGTAAGATATCTTCTCCAACGTTTCTTTGATCATGGCCATGCTATCATCCAAGGAACTCATATCCTTCTCCAATTTTTTCATGTAAACTTGTATCATAGTATGGAGCTTCATTGGTTGTATCAAATCATGATAAATAAAATTGGTTGAGACAAAAGTTGATGTTTCAACTATTTGTCGCCTTCTACTTGTAATTTACTGAACTGCATTCACTAATTCCTCTGTGACTAAATTCTACCCAAGTTCATCTAACATTGGGAGCTAACCATGCCTTATCAACTCTTGAGAAGCTTTATGAGTTGTAAAGAAAATCCCCATTGTTTTGGTCACTTCTTTGTCTGGTCATTGCCCTACCTGCTGACAATGATCTAGTGCATACAGTTCTATCTTCCTTGCTTATTTCGAGGTTTTGTATAATTATGGAGGCACATCAAGATTTTCTTTTGTCGAAGTATCAATGTCTATTATACCTTCCTAGATAGTGTTGTATTGTATCAATTGCATTTGTATCTTGTTGTTTTGTTCAATAAATTTTGCAGCTACATCTTGGAAATGATTCAGGTTGGCGTACATATCAATGATTGCACCTTCCAGCTCATTTCTCACTTTTCCCGCACTGGCTTTAAAACTGAGAAGACTTCTCTCATATATCCTTACTTTCTAGAGCTTCTCTTCTAACTCTTTGATCTTCATTTCCTTCTCCTCATTCTATTGGCACAAACTTTGTATATTATCTACATTTTGCATCCATGAATGCAAATCCTACCCTAGTTTTTTCCATAGGGTTTTCACTGACATCTCCTGTAATGGGCACCTGGGTTACTACTGATAGAGGAGCTCCCTTTGCTGCTAGAAAAGTTTAACCCTTTCTTGTACAATCTGGCATGTTTTTCTATCGTACGTGAAACTGCATATGTCCATTATTTAAGTCGACCAAAAAGGTTCCTAAGGCCCGAGACCTAACACACTACTTGTTGTTTATGTTCCTGTGCATGCGGTGGATGTTCCATGGACATCAAATTCCATTGGGTGTGTGTCTTCTTCTCTATCCTCTGCATCCTTCTTTTTCCTTTCTTCTACAATATCTTTATCTGTTTCTTCCTTTTATACTAATTATGCCATTATTCTTGATGTTTCAAAAAACACCTTTTCCTTTTAGGCAGTGGATTTTTCTTCGAATTTTTCTTTTTCTCTTGCTTCACGTTCTACAATAGCCTTTTCCTTGTCAGCTTCCAGCTTTTGCTTCTTTTTAGCATCATTTTTATTCTTCAATACTTTATCTGTGTCCCTCCTCTTTTTTTTGGTTGGTGCTTCTTCTTCTTCTTCTATTGAACTTGAATGGGTCGAGAGGGATATGGGGGGAGATCTCTTAGCTTCATCTCTTTCTGCATCTTTTATGGCCTCCTCTCTTGTAGCTTCTTCATCTGCAATCCTATCTCTTGGTTGACCCCGCCTATTGAAAATAACCTCATCATAAGTTCTGACATTCTGATGTCCTTCTTCTTCCTAGAAATCATTGGTGTATTTGTAAGGGAGTCTCATGCTATGCAGATGCTCTTTGAAAATGTTCTTGGATCATGTCTCCTCAATCTTTCCTCTCAAAAATGGTAGGAGAGAAATATGTCTACTTCTGTTTGGGCCTATTTGGTGTTTTCAAAGAAGTAGTTTCCAATGTAAAGAGGCAATAGAGGCCAGGTGTATTTCTTCAATATATATAACATTCCTCCAACCCCATGTATGATTGTCTGATATGCTACTTCCTAGAGCACAAATTTATCTGGTACAAACCTAGGAAGTAGGTGAGGCATTTTCATTGCACCATATATCCTGATATATGTACCATGCTACATTAGATAGAAATCCCAAATCTTCCTTATAACTTCTATGGCCTTGTCGGTCATACAGGGTGGGGAGGTGCAAAAAATGAACTCATACAGTGGTGCAAGAAAGTGTTCACAGATCCTTTGATAATTTGTTCGGTATTTGTGCTCCCATAGAACTTTGTAATAAATATGGATAACATCATCAACAGGAAACCAATTCCATCCCATTTTCGGGAATTTGTGAGCTATGCACGTTATTTCTAAAATATATGAACCCATATGGAAACCATGGAAGTTGCCTAGTTGTGCTCATGTAACAGCTAAAATTGCACTTTTAAGATTCTCAAAAAATATGTTTGCCTAGTTGAATGAGGCACTCACATCTGCAGAAAAATAAATTAATGGAAAATAAGACAAAGGAAATTATGATGTGTATGGTTCCCCATATAACCTACATAGCATGGATACCATATACTGGTATGGTATTCTTATATTGGTAGTGGGATATTGACCTTTGAACCAATATTTGAATTTCTTATCTTATTTATACCAGGTGGGGAACAAATCCTTTGGGGTGAGCTCCAACTCACTAAGGAGTTGACCATCTAATTTTTTGTTTCTAGCCTCTAGGTGATAACATTGGGCTGAATCATCAGGCCTTAATGAATCTATCAGATCCTTTATTGCATTAAATATATACTTGTTGTCTACCTATTTGTTCTTCAAAATCCATGATATAGCATCTGCACAAGGGAATACAACAGGATGTGCTTCCACCCTAAAGATTCTTGATTTTATGATGTTCTTAAATACTTGGAGTTCTCCTGGGTCCTATGCTTCTATAGAAAAGTTTTATTTCTTGAACATGTGATAGACTTCCCCCCATTTCAAAATCTCTCCTTCTTTGTCTAAAATTCCTGATGTATTGTCATATACAGTTCTAACACTTTCCATATTTGTTTTTTATTGAGAGTTGCCAGCTGGTTCAACTCTCATTCGCTTCATTACTTCTTTCTTTCATGGTGACATGTCTAAACATGCATAAAATGATAAATTTGTAGCACATTATTAGAAATAATTCATAAAGAACTATTCAAGACATGTTATTTGTATATAGCAATCAATTTCCTACTAAGATTGTGAAAGACTTAGGAAATTCTTTGAGAAAAATGAACAATTTTAAATGCAATTCAGAGGATTTAATAGTAACTCATCTAAGAAGTTCAAAGGAGTTAATAGTAACTACTCTAAGTAGTTTAGAGGAGTTAATATTAACTCTGTCGAGCAACACTCATAATAGTTTTTATTAATCATGGAGGGTGTTCATATGTTTTACAAAGAACTCTTCCAATCTACTTGTAGGAGTTAATAATAACTCTCCTGAGCATACCAGAGAAGTTAATAGTAACTTCTTCAATATGTTTTAGAGAGTTACTAAAACAATTTCCGGGACAAAATTTGTGAATACACAACATGGTGGGGAACCATTCAATTAGCTTAGAGGCACAAGTTGTGGGCTTACGGTCTATTTAGGTTGAGATTCTACACTTTAGATGAAAAACAAAAGGTGGGTTTTGCAATAGTCGAACTTGAAACTAGGATTTTTAGGAATGGTCTAATACAAAGGGCATTCACTTGTTTTAATCTATAGACATTGAAGGGGTCGGTTCATTGATGAGGGAATAGAGTCTGAAAAATGGTGAAGTAGAAGAGGGAACAATCCTAGAGAATAGAGGTGAATTAGAGTTGAAATCATGCAAGAGAAAAGAGGGGAAAAATACCCTAACTCTATTTTTTAAGAAAATCAAAAAGAAGGGGGGAATGGACTTACAAATTGATCGTTGCCACTTGTAGAGGGACGTGATGGAAAATTTTCTCAAATGGTGTTTACCCAGATCTCCAGTGTCAAGTCAAGAGAAATTGGTATAGTGATAAAAGCCCCAACTCTGTTTCACTTTATATAGCTTAAAGTTAATTAAGTAGCATTAAATGTGGTAGGTTTTCTCATAGGCTTTCTTAAAAACTTTTTTGAACTTGCCTTGGTTTATCGGAGATATTGGAAAGAAATCCTTTGAGAAGCTCAAAAGATTTGAAGGGAACTCCTCCGAGTAGCTTGAAAGAGTTGAAGGGAACTCCTTCAAGCAGCTTGGAGGAGTTCAAGGGAACTCCTCCGAGAAGATCGGAGGAGTTGAAGGGAAATCCTCCGAGAAGCTCAAAAGAGTTGAAGGGACCTCCTCTGAATAACTCAAAAGAGTTGAAGGGAACTCCTCTAGGCATCTCAGAAGAGTTGAAAGGAACTTTTCTGAAATTTTCTTAAGACTTCCACTTTGACTAATTTCTCAATTATTTCAAGAGAATCATGAGTTACCAAGAGAAGCTTTTTTTTTTAACAAAGGGATTATGAGAATTTTCTTTAGGTTTCAAGAATGAGGAGGCTCCATTTTAGGAAAGTATCCAAATATGAGGTAAAATGCAGGGGTTGTGGTGTTAGTCACAATAGGATGAAGTCTTGAAAGTGGAGGAAAAGCAAAAATGTTTTCCTAGATTTGAATTAGATCAGGTGTTTCACTCAGAGAACTTCCCAATGATGATGTGGGAAGGGGAGAGATCAAAGAAAAATCATCAAAATAAATTATCAAGCAAGACTCAAAAGTTAAGAAGGGTTGAAAAGTACCAAGGAAATCCTATTGAAAGCTCTTTCCCCAATGGATTCGCCATTTTTTTGTTATGGTAAAGTCCCCCCCGTGGACAGGTGAAACCCCCCTTGAATCAAGACCCCTTCTTTAATCCAAGTAGAAGGGAAAAAACGATAACTACTTTCCCTTTAGACCTATTTCAACCAATAGGATAGAAGAGAGAAATGGATGTCACACCTTTTTAAGATGGTTGTCATCGTTGCTCGAGACTTTTGAACTTGATATCCAAGCTCCTAGGTGCAAGAAAAGACCTTCAAAAGAACAAGACAAGATTCCTTTCTTCCACACTATAATGTTAAGTAAAAATAGATCTATCTATGATGATTTTCAAAACAATAGACATGTAAATTATTGAATGCATAAACATGAATGGAATAGGACAAGTTATCTATTAATGGAAAGCTGACAAAAATGGAAGAACTTACAATATTTACCTTGATGTTACAACAACATCCTCCAAGCTCTTCGTTCTAACCCCTTGTATCTCACACAATCATAAGTATGATGTTATTAAATTCTCCCCTCCCTCTCTTAAGCTCTCACATATAAGGAATTTAAATAATTTTCCATTTGAGAACTAACTCAACAATCCAAGGAGAATATGACTAACTAGATCCACTAAATTCGGATCTACGAGATTTGTAGGGAGAAAATATCTCTCAAGGATTTTAGGGAGGAAATATCTCTCAAGATACATAAAATTAGGATATTGGTTTAAGAAAATCTCTCAACCACCCATGAGACTCTCAACTTCTCCTTGAGATTAGGAAACTAGATGTGAGGTTGATTCTCACACTAAATTAATTTTGTTTTTTCAATAAAAATGAATAATACATTTGCACATAGTATTTTGACCTTCATATGATAAAAGTCTCCCCCAAAATATCTAGGGATCTTGATAAACACTCCCTCACTTAAGTGTGACAAATAGGTGTGTAACACATCGGTAGCCCTGCCATGGTGGTCTACCACCCCGCCACCAAGGCCTGCCACCTTGTCATTGTGGCCTACCACCCTGGAATTCCATGTCATCACTATCACAACACATGACACGTGGCCTTCATGTCACCACTAACATCATGTACAAAAAATACCCAAATTTCCCAAAATTCTTAATTTTTTGAAATTTTTAAGAATGCCTTATTTTGAAATTTTTGTTAAGGCTGCCATGGAATTATGTAATTAAGCTTCCCTTGGAAAATTTCACTAATGACCAACTGCTTTCTTTCTCGACCCATCGACATTACTTAACCTTTGTACAAAAATGACCTGCAAATCAACCCATACGACGCAAGTGATGCAATCGATGCTCTAATACCAATCTGCAACATACCTAGACCCCCAATCTGGGCCACCTTGCTGTGGAATATATTTGAATACCAAACTGTAACATACCTAATATCAAAAAAATGAAATGATTCACTTTGATGCCAATCTATAACATACCCAGACCACCAATCTGGGCCACATTACTGCAGAATAGATATCATACCAATCTGTGACATAGTCATCATCGGAGATAAATAATACACAACAAAATATAAAATTACATAGAAAAAAAAGAGCACTTATCTTTTCAAATAAGCATTCACCAACTAGTTGCAAACGCCAGACGTTCCACCCAACCATAGACACTGTTATTCTAGCTCTCAACAATAGGTCACCCTCGAGCCAATACTATGAATCCACAAGGACGGGTCCTAGGCCAACTCTAACACACAAAACTAGCTATCAAGCTCCTACAGTTTTCCCAACCACACATCAATCCTAGTTTACGGCCAACTCTCTTCCTCTTCATCCTAGACAATCCAAAGAAATAAACCTCTTTCTTTGCAATGCAATCCCTCAGTCTCTTCCACTTCTTTTCCAAGGATCTAGTGCTATTGGTCAAGAAATATCAATGTTGGAAACTCCAAGGATTCTTATTTGTGGACCATTCTTTCTCAACTTCTATCATTCGCATGCACACATTCATCCATTCCTTTTTGAAATAATCAACAATTACTTATAACCAACAAGGAATGCCTCTCTTCCTCCAATAATTCCTTCACATGCCCAAAACCAAGAGAAATAATGAATGGGGAATGAACAACAATGATTGAGGAATAATGAAATGAGTGATTAACCAAATTAATGAGGAACCCCCAAACAACCCCAAAATGAGGTTTTATATAATTACATGCAATAAACAACCACATGGCCTTCCCCATGAAGTTCATGTAACCACTTTTCCCCCAACTTAACCAAGGTGGGTGAATATAATATAATAAAATAATTACCCCTTTATCCCCCATCTCTCATGGAATCATATCCCCCTATTTTTGTCTTTGTCCATCTTGCAGTCAACAATGTATTTTATTAATAATATTCAATGCATTACATTTCTAGGAACTCCTGCCATTTTAACTTTATAGGCACTCTAACCTTTCATGAATAAACAAAATACATTATTAATCCGAGGACTCAAAATCCGGGTATTACATTCAAAATATAAACAATTAGTTTCCCCAACTTCTTCACCTCTATTTCTTAGTCATTACTAGTACCAACCAAGTTCCAAATTTCCAATAGAATTAATGAGTTTGCACAACTTTGTTCATCAAAATGCCCCATTCAATATGGATTGGCCACTAAAATTTATATAGAATGAATGATTTTCCAGGCCTCTCTTTAATAATATTTCCCATACAATCAATCTATTAACAAAATTGAAACTAGAAACAATTAATTTATCAAATTATTCACCTCTATTTGCTAGTAAATACGAATATAGGCCAAATTCTGTATAGAATTAGTGAGTTTGCAAAATTTTCTTTACCAATGTCCCATTCAATATGATTTTGCCACTAAATTCCATATAGAATGAATGAGTTTCCATGCCTTTGTTCAATAGTATGTCCCAAACAATTGACCTACCAACCAAATTCAAACTAGAGACAATTAGTTTCCCAAACTTCTTCACTTATATGTCCTACTAAATATGGGTACCAACCAATAATATCCAAATAGAATTCATGACTTTTAACAACTT
>SNQJ01S0002743.1:0-13901 GCA_010110895.2 Picea sitchensis | reverse complement strand
GAAATGGCATGACAAGAACTATCCATATAAGATAGTTTCATCAACAACTTCATTGATATTCATCTCATAATTCAACATATAAGCATGGGTTGTCCAACCATACTTCTAGAATAACTCAACTGCAAAGTGTCTTCTCGTGAGGGCTTTCACCATAAGGGGACCACTTTGGAGTTCATCCATTTGTGCACTTTATCAACCATCATAAGACTATACTGATCTAACTATGCATCATATATCAAGGAAGCCACATTGATCCATCTTCATCTTTGCATCATGTATCAATGACAACTCATTGATCCATCTTCATCTATGCATGACATCATATGCATCATATACTTGACATCTATCCAATCTCATCGAGGACAATACATTTGACATCAATCATCAATCAATCAATCCTTTGGCATCAATCAATCACTTGACATCAATCAATCAAACCATCGGCATCAATGACGACATGATCCAACAATATCCCCCTTTGGCATCGATGGCAATACCAACATTGATGTCAACACCAATTACCAATTATTCATGTCAACATGTAGATAAGGTATGATATACATCAATAGTCAATGTGACTATCTCTCCCCCTTTGACATCAATGGAAAAGGGTCATTCTCCCCTTGGGGTCTCCCCCTGCTTGAACTCCTTTGATCTTCCTCTGAATCATCTCTCCTTTTTTAACAAGGGATATTACTCTAATGTAATGTTGAAGATACATCACTCATCCTTCCCCTGTGACCATTTCTCCCCCTAGAACTATGCCTTTGTGCTCTTTCTTCAAGTACATGGCTCTTTTCTCCTCCTAGAACCATGGGAAGAAGAATGAATCCCCTTATGGGTATGTCGCCCCCTATCTTCTCTGCAAGATGAAGAATATGCTACCATATGACGATCCTTGTACCTATTCATGCATCAAACTCATGCCATACCAACCATCATGAGACAAAAGATATGTCAACAATAAAATAGAGAATCATGAGTAGAACATCACCCAAGTACATCATGTACCAATTGTGTGCCCATCATGCACAACACCCATGTACATCAATACCATACAATGTACCATGAGATCTCATCAATGGAATGTATCAACCATATGACAACATGTGCATCTACCAATATGCCAACCATGTGCATCTACCAATATGCCAAACAATGTGCATCTACCAATATTCCGAACAAGTGTTATATCACTCATGATATGTCTCCATCATGAACCAATTACCATAACCAAATACCAATTGTTGTGCTAATCAAGTAATACCAATGGTGTACTATCATCAAGCATATTCCATCTATGAGTGTACCAAACATCTACATCAACCTGTATCACTATTTTTACCAAGCAAGTACATCAACCATGCATCAATACCACAACATGATGAATCCTCATACATGTATGCCAAATCCTACATAAAATATGTGTCAATCAAACTGCTAGTAGGTGCATCTACCAATGTACTAGAAATGTACCAATCATGCATCAACTATAGATCATCAATGATGTACAACATGATCACCTCATCAACTCACCAAATATATGTCCAAGTATGTAGCCCATCCATATGCCAAATGCATGCATCAAGTTTTCAATAAGAAAGCTTCCAACAATACATCATAAGATAATGAAACTCAAAATATGTACCAGCCATGTATACCAACAGATCAATATCAATCCTCCATTTACTACTAGGCATCCAAAAATACATGTGCTAGTAGTATGCTTCAATAGATCAATGGCATATCTAGCTAGCATCATCAAGATATATCACATGACCAAGGTGCCATAACTTCACTGTCATAACCAAAATTGTTCTTACACCATCACCTTACATAATCCAATACAAAATCATGAAAACCTACAACAAACAATGTTAGGACCTTCAACAAACAATGTCGGACCTTGCAACAGAGTGTTATACCATCACATCAAGCTGCAACCCATGTGCATTTCCTTTTTCCCAAGTCTTTACCACATATATGTGGCCTGCTCCATAGACAGCTCGCATATGTACGTGACCTATTCAAGGTCAGTCTGCATATGTACGCTATTGTTACCACTGTCACCCACGTACACCTTAGTAGATGACACTCTTGAGCTTCCCATCAGTCTTCCATTTTATTCTGGCTGCTCAATCTTCTTCACCCACTTCTGAAGGTGTCCCTGGTTTTTCATAACTTGAGCTCTGAGCTTCCATCATTTCAAAGATGTCTCCCTTCCTTAGTTCAGTCCTTCTTCTATTCATGCTATATGAAATCCTCATCATGGACTTTCTTATTGTGTCCTGATTCTGGAGCATCGCCTTCAAATTCAACAGTTCACATGTGGAGGCAAACAAAGGACATCTAAGGAATGATAGAATTTCAAATCAAGCATTTAACTCTGAATTTAATGGGTTGTTGAGATATTTTGTAACAACATTTTAAAAGTGTAAATTGGTTGTAAAGTCTTGAAGGACTGTAAGAAATTGCAGATATGGAGTGTCAACTCTATCTGGCAATAGCTAGTAGTTATTGTAATAGGATAGAGTAGGTAATAGCTTTGAATTTGAATTGATAGAATTCATAACAGGACAAGAGAGCTCATGGCGCCGGTCCTTAGATAAGTTTTTAGTATTGCATTGTAAGAGATAGAGAATGTATGAGACAGAATAGACAAAGTAGAATAGACAGGATAGAGTAGCAAAAACACTATGTATTTTTTTGGTTTTCATGAATGAATAGAGCAGACAGAAGTTGTCCCAAATCCTTGGACTGTGTTCATTTCATGTTTGATTGAATGAATGTTATTATGTGTGTATGATTCATTTCAATTCATTTCATGTATGAGTGTTTGAGAGAGTGACTGTATGAGTTCGTGACGAAGCTGGCTGAGTTTCAATCATTTCTCTTCTAATACTTGTATGCAAGGTGTGCATCTCGAACGCAAGGAGTGCGTCGACTAAGTCTAGGATTGAATAAGAGAAGAGAGAATCAGAGAAACTCAGACCAGGTGCAAGGTGTGCACAGCATTAAGAAGCCAACAAACTTTGAAGAACCAACGTAGAATAACGCCAGGTGGGTCAGAAGTATTTTCTTCTCAAGGAAATCCTTCGAATTGAGTCATTTGAAATCCCGAGAATGCAAGGTGTGCGTGGGAGATCAAAATCCTTTGAAGGGATAAATCTTAGAAGGGATAGCACTTTCTACAAGTGTTAACGATATCTAGGAGTCGGACTCGCAAGAGGGGAGAAGATCGAGTCTCTGAATCCTAAGAAATCTTCTAAGTTTGGGAGAAGGTAGAAGTTTCAGGAGAGAAGCCATAATGGTCGTAGATTAGTTGCAGAAGAGGAGATATGGACTGTCGAATCCGTGTCTAGGTAGAGATAAGTAAGTGCGGGAGGAAAATAGATCGGAGCAGTTAGATCAGGTGTGTGAACCAACAACTGTTGGATCTAGAGGAAGTCACACGGAAGAAGTTCTGAAATCATCAGGATCATCCATTGTAGGAGGGCAGGTGGCAACAGATCAACGTTTCACTGATCACAACTTGGAGAAGTCAAAGGACTAGTTCATGATAAATCACAAAATGCGAACTCATGAAAATATCATGTCCATTGATCAAGGGAAGATCTGGACCATTGATTGTCCAGGAAGAGTTTCAACATTTCAGGAATTGAGAGAACGGAGGTAGAAAACCTTTCAATTTTCCGATAAACAAAGTCACGAAATACTGATTCACGAAGGGAGGATCATAGTTGTTGATCGTTCTAAATTCATCGGGACCTTCCTTTTTCAAGGGAGATACATGGTGAAGAGTCATCATTTCGCTGACTCGTGGAGTGAAGAGGTCAAAGAACTGAGTCAAAAGAACTCATGAAGTGCAGATTCGCGAAAGGATCACAGCCATCAGTTGCACCGACGTTATCAAGACCGTCCATTTTGGAGGGATGTGTGGTGAGACTTCAACATTTCACTGAATTGCTATTGGAGAAAGTCAAAGGAATAAAGTCGAGGACTCGTGAGGTCCAGAGTCACGATAAGATCTAAACCATTAGATCACAGAAGAACCATGACTGTTGATTTGGGTGAAGGAAATATCGGAGGTTCAGGGATCAGGCATTCGAAGGGTAAGTGTTGGGATTGAAATTCAACCTCGCAAAACGTGAAGTCTCGATGCACCCAAAGGAGTAGCCCCAGGTCATAGGTAAGGTTCATATGGTAGAAGTGAAGGGATGAGATAAAACAAGCTAAGCCCCTGTCGCAGTTCGGGATCCGAGAGGTTGAAGAACAAAGGGTTGATTTCTTCACATCACCTACCCGAAGCGCCCTTTTGGTCTCAACCAGTGGTCATAGGTGGTGTTCATGTGGAGAAAGGATATGAGGGGAGATAGCCAAGATCTAATCCCTTGTCAAGAATATACTATCGAGAGGATCGAGGAGGCTCATTCCAAGAATCCCTATATGCCTTTTTCATAGGCCTGCAATCACAGCCCATGATCAAGTGGAGTAGAAGATCACGCTTGGGTGCGTAGCCATGTTGGTGGAGTTTCAGGAAATGACCTGTGGATTGTAGAGTGAAGGTTCTATCAGGGACCAAAGAGTTGATCCAGCTTAGGGAGATTGAACAATCCAGTGACCGGGAGGTCAGCGGACCCTGTCGAGGTAGGGGGTCTGCATCAGGTGGCATCAGAGCGATATTTTGATTTTGTTTACAGACAACAGACAAAAGGAGAAAGGATGAAAGTTTGTATCATTTGTGGTATCAAGAAAAACTTTATTTCTGTTTGTAGGTGACGCAATGAAATCATGCCACCAAGAAGGCATAGAGCGAATGCAGAGATGGAAGAAGAAATGAGGCGACTCTGAATGAGACTCGACACCATGGAGATAGCACAAAGGAGAGAACCAGACACTGAAGATGTTAGTGAAGCTGAGATCGAAGAAGAAGTAGAGGGAGAAGTAAATGATGTAGAGGATGCTACACAAGATCACTTGATAAAAGTTGTTTCAAAGATAGGAGCCAGAGAAAGGATAGAGGTACCTATGTATGAAGGAAATTTAGAAGTTGAGGAATTGTTAGATTGGGTATGTGATATGGACAAATACTTCGATTACGAATATATCGAAGAAGATAATATGGTGAAGCATGCAGTAACAATATTGAAAGGTTATGCAGCATTATGGTGGGATGAACTGCAAGCCAAACGCAGGAGAAATGGTAAGCAAAAAATTAAAAACTGGGATAGGATGGTAGCTAAGATGAGAGCCAAGTTTATCCTGAAGGATTACCAGATCAATATTTACAGAAGATTGCAGAACCTGAAACAGAGAGGTTTATTATTGAAGGAGTACACTAAGGAATTTTACCGACTGAACATCAGGGTTGGACAGAAAGAAAATGAATATGAGAAGACAGTCAGATATATCAATGGTTTGAGATATGAAATCCAAGAGGATATCAGCATGATGTTGGTTAGTACATTCGAGGATGCCTATCAAGCAGCCTTGAAAGCTGAGGAAAAATTGGTCAAGAAGCAAAGCCAACAAAGAAGAGGAGGAAATTCAAGAAGAGGCAAAGGAACCAACAAAGAGAAGTTCCAGAAGTCGAAGCCTGAAGATGACAAACAACGTAGTCACCATGAGAAGGGTGGAAGTTCTAAAGAAGGACAATATGGAGGAAGAAGTTATTTTTCCAGAGGTAGAGGAAGAGGAAGAGCCAGAGGAGGCATAGTTAAATGCTATACCTATGGAAAAGAAGGACACAAATCTTGGGAATGTCCCGACAGAAAAAAAGAAGGTGGAGAATCACACATTGTTGAAGCACAGAAACATGTGGAAGCAAAAGTTGCAGAAGGAGGAAGAAACCTCATGATGAGAAAATTTCTTCTTAAACCATAAAGGGAACCAAAGGAACCAGTTCAACGAACAAGCCTGTTCAGAACTGCTTGCAAAACAAAAGACAGAGTTTGCAAGGAGATCATAGATAGTGGGAGCACTGACAATCCAGTATCCACATAAATGGTGGAAAAGCTGGAGTTGAAGAAAACTGCACATCCAAATCGATACAAGGTATCATGGTTGCAGAAAGGACATCAAGTCATGGTAAGTCAACAATGCCAAGTTGAATTTAAAATAGGAGGTTACAAAGATGAAATACTGTGTGATGTAATTCCTATGGATGTTTGTCATATTTTATTGGGAAGGTCATGGAAATATGACCGAAAGGTTATTCATGATGGGAGAAATAATACCTATACTCTAGAAAAGAACGGTAGAACACATATGTTGCTACCCATAGAAGACAAAGAGAAAAAGAGAGAAGATATTTCAAGCATACTTCTCATGAGTGGGAAGGAGCTCTTAAAATAATTTAAGAAGGAGAAAGAAATGTAGTTTGTTGTAGTGAGGAAGCCTAGAGTTATCCTTACCAATACTTCTGTGGAAGATTTGCCTGTAGAAATCTAGGATCTGTTAGAAAACTTTGTTGACATAGTCATGGATGAGCTACCACACTCATTGCCACCCATTAGAAGCATAAGCCATCATATTGACCTTATTCTAGGAGCTAGTTTACCAAACAAAGTAGCTTGTAGGTTGACACCTATAGAGAATGAGGAGGTCAAGGATCAAGTCCAAGAGTTGTTGGATAAAGGTTTAGTCAGGGAAAGCCTAAGCCCATGTGCAATACCAACTTTGTTAAGTCCAAATAAATATGGAGGATGGAGGATGCGTGCAGATTCTCGAGCCATCAACAAGATAACCATTAGATACAAATTCCCTTTACTGAGGATGGATGATTTGATGGACTGTTTGAGTGGAGCAAGCTATTTTTCCAAGATAGACTTGAAAAGTGGATATCATCAAATCCGAATGAGAGAGGGAGATGAATGGAAAACAACATTCAAGACAAATGAAGGATTGTTTGAATGACTGGTCATTCTTTTTGGGTTGACAAATGCACCAAGCACTTTTATGAGGTTGATGAATGAAGTGTTGAAAGACTTCATTGGCAAGTTTGTCATAGTATATCTGGATGACATACTAGTCTTCAGTAAGACAAAGGAAGAACACTTAAGACATTCGACATCAGTGATGGAAAGGTTGCAATAGGAGAAATTGATGATAAATCTAAAGAAGAGTTCGTTTATGAAGAAGGAGCTCATATATTTGGGTTTCGTAATCTCTTCAAATGAATTGAAGATGGACCTAMAAAAAGTGAGAGTGATTAGAGAATGGTTGTTGCCAAGCARCATATTTGAGGTAAGAAGTTTTSATGGGTTAGYGAGTTTTTATAGAAAATTCATYAGAAATTTYAGTGGCATATGTGCACCCATGTTAGAAACTGTGAAGAAGAAACACAAGTCCTTTAGTTGGACARAGGAAGCTGAAAKAATTTTCAAAGTGTTGAAAGAGAAAATCACAGAGCARCCAATTTTGGTCTTACCAGATTTTGGAAAAACATTTCAGGTGAGATGTGATGCAAGTGGATTAGCTATTGGAGTAGTCTTGAGTCAGAATAATAGACCAGTTGCTTATTTCAGTGAGAAACTGAATGACGCCAAGCAAAAGTATTCCATGTATGAAAAGGAATTTTATGCAGTGATTCAAGCTTTGAAAAAATAGAGGCACTATTTAATTCCTAAATATTTTTTCTTGTATAGTGATAATCAAGCTTTACAATTTATTACTAGGCAATAAAAGTTGAATCAAAAACTTGCGAAATGGGTAGAATTTATTTAAAATTTTACTTTTGTTATCAAACACATTGCTGTAAATGCTAACAAAGTCGTAGATTCTTTGAGAAAAAGGAGTTTGATTGTACAGGAATTCCAAGTGGAGACCTTGGTGTTTGAACATCTCAAGGAGATGTATAGAGAAGATACAGATTTTAAAGAAGCTTATGAGGCATGCAAGAATCCTTTATTGGGAGATAGAAGCCCATGGTCTAAATATTTGATTTAGGATGGATTATTGTTCAAGGGGAGCCAATTATGCATTCTGAAGTGCTCAATGAGTGAAAACCTACTGAAAGAGAAACACAGTGGAGGTTTAGTTGGACACTTTGGTCACGATAATACATTTTCACAACTGATCAATTCGTACTATTGGTCGAGCATGAGAACAGAAGTGAAGAAGTTTGTGAACAAAAGTTGAATTTGTCAATATGCAAAAGGAAGACAACAGAACACTAGTTTGTATCAGCCATTACCAATTCCAGAGAGGCCGTGGGATGCAATCAATATAGATTTTGTTTTGGGATTTCCTAGAACTCAAAAACGGAGCGATTCCATATTTTTTGTGGTGAACAGATTCTCAAAAATGGCACATTTTATACCATTCCGGAAGATAAGCAATGCCGCACACATCGCCAACTTGTTTTTTAGATAAGTAGTGAGACTACATGGATTTTCGAGAAGCATAGTTTCAAACAGGGACACCAAATTTGTAGGACACTTTTGGAGGACTCTTTGGAAGAGGCTAGGGGAAAACTTATTCCTTAGTTCAACATATCACCCTCAGACAGATGGATAGACTGAAGTAGTAAAAAGGAGTCTGGGAAAATTGTTGAGAAGTTTAGTTACTGAGCAAGGATGACAATGAGATCATATTCTAGCACAGGAAGAATTCGCATTCAACAATTCGATGAACAGGAGCACAGGAAAAAGTCCATTTGAGATTGTGCATGGTATACAGCCAAGAGGGATTACAGATTTGACAAATTTGAATCAAGATGAGTTCACAAGTGCTGGAGCATAAGATTTTGCAACATTAATGAAAAAAATCCATTACAGAGTCAGAGAGAAGCTACAGGACAGCAGTCAGAAATACAAGAGCAGAGTTGATCAAAGGAGAAGAGAAGTTCAATTCGAAGTTGGAGATGAAGTTTTAGCTCATCTAAGAAAAGAGAGGTTTAAGAGGGGAGCATACAACAAATTAAAGATGAAAAAGATAGGACCATGGAGGATTCTCAGAAAATTCACAGCCAATGCTTATGATTTTGAGTTACCAGACAATGTTGGGATATCGTCGATATTCAATGTTGCAAACCTATATCATTATAGGAGATATGAATTAGGATGATCAGATGATCAGAAATAAATTCAATGGGAATAGCAATTTCCCATGGTAGACAAACCTCATATGGAGAAAATCATTGAACAGAGGGATGGAAAGAAAACCAGCAGAAAGATATATCTTGAATACTTAGTGAAGTAGAAATATCATCCAATGGAAGACACAAGTTGGGTCACAAAACATGATATTTTGAAGCTTGGAAATACAGTGCAAGAGCTCATGGACAGGAGTCCATGAATTTTTTTTAACCAGAGGAGTATGATGCAGGAGCATCACCTTCAAAGTCAACAACGCACATGTGGAGGCAAACAAAGGACATCTCAGCAATGATGGAATTTCAAATTGAGCATTTAACTCAGAATTTTATGGGTTGTTGAGATATTTTTGTAACAACATTTTAAAAGTGTAACTTGGTTGTAAAGTCTTTAAGGACTGTAAGAAATTGCAGATATGGAGTGTCGACTCTATCTGGAAATACCTGGTAGTTATTGTAATAGGATAGAGTAGGTAATAACTTTGAATTTGAAATGATAGAATTCAGAACAGGACGAGAGAGCTCACAGAGTCGGTCCTTAGATAGGTTTTCAATATTGCATTGTAAGAGATAGAGAATGTATGAGACAGAATAGACTGAGTAGAACAGACAAGATAGATTAGCAAAAAAACTATGTATTTTTCTATTTTTCATGAATGAATAGAGCAGATAGAAGTTGTCCCAAATCCTTGGACTGTGTTCATTTCATGTGTGATTGAATGAATGTTATTCTGTGTGGATGATTTATTTCAATTCATTTCATGTATGAGTGTTTTAGAGAGTGACTGTATGAGCTCATGAAAAAGTTGGTTGAGTTTCAATCATTTCTCTTCTGATACTTGTATGCAAGGTTTTCATCCCAAACGCAAGGAGTGAGTCGACTAAGTCTCGGATTGAATCAGAGAAGTTCAAAGAGAATTAAAGAAAATCATACTAGGTGCAAGGTGTGCACAGCGTTAAGAATCCAACAAAGTTCGAAGAACTAGCACAGAAGAACACCAGGTGGGCGAGAAGTATTTTCTTCTCAAGGAAATCCTTCGAACTGAGTCATTCAAAATCCTAAGAATGGAAGGTGTGTGTGGGAGATCGAAATCCTTCCAAGGGATAAAGATTAAAAGAGATAGCTCTTTCTACAAGTGTTAATAGGATCCTGGAGTCAGATTCACAAGAGGGGTGAATATCGAGACTCTGAATGCTGAGAAATCTTCTAAGTTTGGGAGAAGGAGGAAGTTTCAGGAGAGAAGGCATAGTGGTCATAGATCAGTTTCATAAGAGGAGATATGGACCGTCGAATACGTGTCTAGGTAGCGAGAAGTAAGTGTGTTAGGAAAACATATATGAGCAGTTAGATCAGGTGTGTGAACCAATAACCATTGGATCTGGAGGAAGTTGCATGGAAGAAGTTCTGAAATCATCAGGATTGTCCATCGTAGGAGGACAGGTAAGTGTTGGGGTTGAACTTCAACCTTGCAAAATGCGAAGTCCCAACGTGCCCAAAGGAGTATCCCGAGGTCACAAATAAGGGTCATATGGTGGAAGTGAAGGGAGGAGCTAACACAAGCTAAGCCCATGTCACAGTTCGGGATTCAGAAGGCTGAAGAACAAGGGGTCGATTTCTTCACATCATTGACACGCGAAACCCGATGCACCCTTTTGGGCTCAACCAGTGGTCACAAGTGGTGGACACGTGGAGAAAGGATACGAGGGGAGCTAGCCAAGTTCTAAGACCTCGTCGAGAATTTTCTATCGAGAGGATCGAGGAGGCTGATTCCAAGAATCCTGATATGCGAACTTGCGATACGCCTTTTGCATAGGCATGTAGTCATAGGCCGTGATCATATGGAGTAGAAGCTCACGCTTGGGTGTGTATCCACACAGGTGGAGTTTCAGGAAAGGACCCATGGGTTGTAGAGTGAAGGTTCTAGTAGGGACCAAAGAGCTTATCCAGCTCGGGGAGATTAAACGATCCAGTGACTGAGAGGTCAACGGACCCTGCTGAGGTAGGGGGTCTGCATCATGTTTCAACACTCCTAGGATTTGTGTCCAAATCCACTACAACTGTAGCATTTCATGGTGTTACATTAAACAACAATGTGTCCTACTTGATCACATCTCCAACACCTTATGGTGTTATAGAATCTTCCATTATATCTCTTTTCATAAGCTCTACAATGCCCATGAAAAATACTTTCATACCTTTGCTTTGGTGTCTCACAGATAACTTCTTGATGTCATCCTTTCTTTGTTCTTTTGAAATTTTCTTTTCCTTGTGTAGATGGTTGATGTGAAACATTGTCTTCATCCTTTACTTCATGCTTCTTTGAGGTGCTTTCTTTAGCATGTGTAGCTTCTTTGTATCCAATACCTCATTTATCATTTGGTGATCTTTGACTTTCCATGATCTCATTCAAGATTAGTGAGCTATTCAAGAATTTTTTTGACTTATCTACTTTCTTTCTACGATCAACAACTTCAGTTTCTAACTAATGACATGACTCTTCCTTTTCATTGATTTGATTCTTCCATAGTTCCTCTACCCTTTTGGCTTCTTCAATTTGGGTCTTGAGATGGACAATAATTTCAAAACTTTTTCTAATCTCATCATCTACTTTCATATCTTCTTTTTCATTCTTTAGTCTTGTGATCTCTTATTCCTTTTCTTCTAATTGGGTCTTATTTCTCTCTTCTTGTTCTTTGAGCATTTCCTTTAACTTCAAGATGTTCCTTTGACTCGTCCTAAGAAACATCTTAGTGTTATCCAAAATATAGCTATAGTCTATATAATAATGATCATTACTATATTCATATAGACCCTCTTCAAATTTATTTTGAAGTTCTAATAGTACTTATTCTATTCTTTCCATGGGATAACTACCATCAAACTCTACACAAACTATTTCTAGATTTCCCTCTTCACTTGTAGAGAAAAATTCAATATCATCACATTTTGAATCATTGCAATCAATGGTATTTGAAGATTCTTTACCTTCATCTGAAATATCTTCAAGATCTTCCTTTTTCCCAGCATCATCACATGATTCTTTGTCTTTATTTGAAATGTCTTCAAGATCATCTTGTGTGCTATCATCACTTGATTCTTTGTCTTCATTTGAAATGTTTACAATCTCACATTTATAAATAATGCATTCAAGAGTTTTTGGGGATTCTTTACCTTTAATGATATTGATGGAGTGGTCTTCAATATCTTGCTTCTCCTTCTTGTTTTGATATGTTTCTTCTAGCTTTAGCCATAGATCCTCAACGGAAGTGCATTGTTCCATGCTCTCTTTGATAGGGCTTGAAAGTCCACTAAGAATGGTCTTGAGAGCCAATGCATCATCCTTCTTTCCTTCCCTTTGAGCTGCAAACTTTGACTTGTTCTTTAAGGAAACTGACCCACCAGTGCTTTCCTTCCAAATACCTATTCCCATTTCCTTCAAATACACTCTCATCTCTATTCTCGAAGTAGAATAGTTTTCTTCATCAAGGATTGGAACTTCATCATCCATTCGTGTGTCCATGGATCTCCTCCAAGATTGTTAAGTCTTATAGTTAAGTCCCACTCTGGTACCAATTGTTGGACACACTGAACACACTTAGAGGGGGGGGAGGTGAATGACTGTGGGGCTCTAATTCCCAAAACTTCCCTCTTACACAAAACTCATCAGTTAGCATTCACCATTTACGCATTACTCATTGCTATCATTTATAACCAGTTAGATGTGAGCATATATTAGTAGCATATATCAGCAATATATCATCAACAAATCATTACCACAAGGAACATAAAGAACACAAGATGTATGTACAATTTTCTTTTTATTACAGACTTCAATCCTTGGGGTTTTTCAACAACAATTGAATAGAGTACAACTCTACAACATCACCAACTCTACATCCAAGACTCAACTTGCATCCTCAGCACCAACTAAGATGAGGAAACAATCCTCCATAGATATCAATCTGTCACAGGTACACGACCTGTCAATAGTGTAGCCCACATATGTATGCACTCTGGCTCACTATAGCCCACGTATGTACGTGACCAGTCTATAATGCAACATGCGTATACTTCTAAGCAACTAGGGTTTTTCTTTGCTTCACATGCTAAGATCCTCTGCAACCTGCAATCACATCCTCTTATATCTTTCATTGTCCAGACTAACCACCAGCCAGTCATGACACATCCAAGATCTCCAATAGCTTATTCATGCTTCTCAACCATACAATATGAATGCTACTAAATCATGTATAAGCAACTAGTATACTATAGAAATCATATCAACATTGAATCATAAGAGTGTTTCTCACTCCATCTACCAACACAAATCACATCACAACAACATACTAAGAATTCCCTAGGCATTCACCACACAACAACCAATAGTATCCATCAAGATAACAATGTAACCATACTAGAGTCTCAGTGGCATATCTGATCCCATAGATTGTAGATATGGAACCTACTTTAGTCTTCAAGAGCCTGTCATCATCTTAAGCACCAATCTCCATGACTTCATCAACTATACGTGCCCTGTCTTCATACAGCCTACGTATGTACACGTCATGGCCCATTGCAACCCATGTATACCTCAGAAACTAGGGTTTCTGAACCTCCAAGACTTTTGTCGTCAAGATCTCATACATACTGAAACTTTGATGCATTCATGTGATCCTCCATATCCTCTCTCTCTCAAAATAGATCTTCAATCATGCTCAAGAGATACTCAAGAGATTCTCACAAAAGTTACACCAAAGGTACTTTTCACTAGAGACCCTAGCCTCTTATTATACTCTTAATCTTCTA
>SNQJ01S0002742.1:271122-286952 GCA_010110895.2 Picea sitchensis | reverse complement strand
TATCATAAAATTATAAATAATATTAATATTATTAAAAAATTATCATAAAATCTGATAAGATAAAATCAAGATAATTGATTCATATCATAAAATCTGATAAGATAAAATCAAGATAATTGATTTTGTGAATTTTAATATTCAAATAACTATTACAGTTTGAAATCTTGAATATATTTGTTTCTTTATTAATTATTAAAAATAATCATAAATAATATTAATATTATTAAAAAATTATTAATTTTTTTTTTTATAATAAAAAAACCTTATTATAAGTTCAACGTTTTCCTTTTTGTATACAAAGAGTTTTATACTTTAAAGGATTTGAACTTGTGTTTTATAATTCACAAATCATTGAATATAATAGAGCAAATAGGATTTTGGGTAACTGAAGTGATCCATAGATGATTTGTATTGATTATTGCTTCTTACATTTTGGTGTTTAGATAGATGAACATGAGATAACTATTAAATTTAAAAAAAATTAAAATTGTAATTAGTTTTCAATTTATCATTCAATTAACGAGCAATAAATATGAACAAATAATTGTATGTACCTTCTAATTTATCATTTAATTAACGAACAATAAATATGAACAAATAATTCATTCAAAAATAATTCATTCAAGGTAGATTTTTTTCAATAAAATGTTGAGGGGAAACCCACAAAATGCTTTCCTACATCTTTGGATGGCATCTCTAATAAACTTATTGGTATAGATTAGTGTGCCTCACCTTGATGGATTCAAAATGGATCCTTATCGACATAGAACTAGCCAAATATCCAACAACATTAACAATATCAGGTTGAGATAACCCCTTCAACTTCAAATAATATAAAATTTAAGATTATATATAATTTAATAATTGATGTTGCAAACATTATTTTGTCAAAGTGACACAATAACTCCATTAAATGCTACAAGGTTCCTCTTATGTGGTAAAAATAAAACTATTAAACACCTCTTTTGGGATTGCAAGTTTTTGTTTATATTAGGTATATATATTATGTTTTTGACTCCTCCATCTTTCATGTATCTTAAGAAGGTGTTTTTTAAGTAATTGTCTTTCTTATATTATTATATTAATACATTATTATTATTAATTTATTAGAATTGAATTCTTTATTTAATTTGAAAATAAATAAATAAATATATTTTTTTAAGCCTTCATCATAATTTCATGTTTGCTTAATATGATCATTTTTAATATATACTATAAGATAAGATGAAATAGAAATGACTCATCTAGTACACCTATCACATTGAGAGAAGGTACTTACATTATGAACAAGTAGTACCTTGCAAGTATCTCTTCCATCCATTTGGCCTATGCCCAAACCAAACATTTTGAGGGATGCCTTTGCCATCAAATTGGCCAAATAATGCCACTCCCTTCTCTAAGGGAGCATTTTTATTAAAAAAGAAAAGAGAAAGAAAAACAATGTTGCATATCCTTAAGATTCTTTTCCTCTTTATCATAATGAAGGGGGCAATGTAGGTAAGGGTAGGCACTCTTGGATAAGTTATAAAAAAGGAAAGAAACAACTATCCAAATACTTGGAGAACCAACTTTTCAGTGACAACTGGCAAAGTTTATTATAAAGGCCATACTCACATGAAAGCCAGAAAAGAAGATCCTACATGACCGTTTGCCTCCAATCTTTCAGCCAGACAGGGTGCCCTCTTTTATTAAAGAGACATACCAGCAAGGGGGACAGGGAGGTTAGGACCCCAATGTGCTGATTGATCACAAGGTATTATTAAACCTTATGATGACCTAGGCCAGGTTGTTAGGGTGGGGGACCATGTCCCTAGGGAAAGTGTACATCCAACATATGGAACAAACATGGGCCGAATTATGAGGCAATTGAACGGATAATTACAAATCATTTTGCGTTAAGATTCCCGACTGGAGCCGGCGGGAATACCGCCGAGAATCTCCACCTGCCGGTAATTTTACCGCCGGCTGGCTGACAAAGCAACCGTTAATACCCAACTAGATGTCTATGTTCTCGACCGACACGTGTTCCGTTAACACAGCTCTAACCCGGCTAACCCGCGGTAACAGTTGTCGGTTAAATGACGCTCTAACCTAACCCAAGACAGGGGTTAACGGGCTTGGAAGCGAACAAGTCCCTAGTGGATAAAAATCTTCACCTGCACGAGGAATCAGTCGTTCATGGGAACCGGAGCTGTGTTGGGTTGACCGGGTTCTAGTCCCATGGAGTAGGTGGCTGGGCTTGTGAAAACGGATGGATGAGAGGGATTGTCTTTTCAATTGTGCGTGGTCGCGGGGTCGAGGCGCGTTCTAGAAGCCCGGTTGCTTCGTCAATGGAGGCCATTTCCAGGTGAGTGACATAACGGCCGTTTAATATTTGCAGTGCGGGGGTTTCTTTAATAGGCAGGTCCGCCTTTAGCCGGCATATAATAAAATCTCGGCTTTTTCTTTGCAAGAAACCCCCGGGTTTGAATACTTCTTTCTTCCAGAGGCATGTCCTCGTGGAGTTTCCGTATAGAATTAGGGGTTTTGACATATAAATCGACAGAGATAGCAGTAGGCCGATAGATTTGTAGGCATATATCATTATGTATCTCGAGTTCTCTCCCCGTCATTATTCACAGATGGGAGGAAGGCCTAGGGTTTGTGAAATGAGCGGCAGCGATGATCACTTGGATCGGCTCCCCGATTCCCTGCTGCTGCTGATCTTTAATAAGTTGGATGATATTAAGGCTCTGGGGAGGTGCTGTGCTGTCTGTAAGAGGTTTAATACCCTGGTTCCGCAGGTTGATAATGTGATTGTTAAGGTTGATTGTGTGATTTCTGGGGAGGAGAGTGGATTGAATGTTAAGGGGAGGGGGATTTTTGGACATCTGATGAAGTTTGTGCTGGGGAGTATTGTTAAGCCCCTGCAGGCTCTGCAGCAGTTTCTGGGGCACAAGAGGGCGATCTTAGAGGAGATTTCGCATCATTCGCCCGGTGAAGTGCTGAGGAACTTCAAGGAGATTAAGCATCTGAGGATCGAGTTACCTGGCGGGGAATTGGGGATCGAGGATGGGGTTCTCTTGAAGTGGAAGGCCGAATTTGGGACCACGCTGGAGAGCTGTGTGATTTTGGGGGCCTCGTCCCTTGCAAAGAAGGGGAAGAAGAGCAATCCGCGTCTTAATAATTCGGAGGCAGAGCGTGTTGTCGATGGTGAAAACTTGGTCTCTGGGGAAGATGGCAATGGGAATAATGGGAATGGCGGCAGTGGCAGTATTCCGGAACCATTCTACACTAATGGGGGTTTGAAGCTGCGTGTGGTTTGGACGATAAGCTCTCTCATCGCAGCTTCTGCCAGGCATTATCTGCTGCAACAGATCATTTGCGATCACCCTTCTCTAGAGAGCCTTGTTCTCACTGATTGCGATGGTCAGGGTATGCTCTGCATGGGAAAACAGCAGCTGTGCGAGTTTAGAGAGAAACCGTTGGTGACTTCTGCAGGTTCCAATCGGACGCAGGTTCCGGCATTGAATATGAAGTTGTGGTATGCCCAATCTCTTGAGCTTCCAGGTGGTATGAGGATGGAGGGAGCTACGCTTGTTGCTATCAGGCCTAGTGATCGGCCAATGGTGAAGAAGGACACTGATGCTTTCATTGCTGGAGCTTTCGAAGAGCCATTTAAAACAGCAGCAAAAGCTCTAGCCAAAGGAAAGACTTATCTCTTGGAAATGAATTCATTCTAGTAGAGTACGCGGTAGCTGGAAGCTTTCAAGTTAATTGTAGCGATTTCAACCTCTGTTGTATAGTGCCTTTTACCTTGATCCTCTTTATTTTCTGGATGTGTATATTTTCTTGTTTACTTCTCACCAAGGATGAGGCTTTTGAGCTTCCGTACTGTTTAATCAATGCTCAAAGTATCATAATCCAAGAAGATTGAGCAAATAGCGTGAAACTAACTTATCTCTAACCAGCACAGTGTCTGGTCTCAGAAAACCTGCAAGTATGCTTTGGATTCCTCCTTTTCTTTGCAAGAGGACTCTGCTTGTTTCTTGCTGGTGCAGTGTTGCTCTTTCCACCTCTTAAAAATACTGATATCATTGCCACTGGTTGTGTTGACTACGTTGAAATTCATCAACGTGATGAGGATATGCTGTAAATGCTGAGATCTTCTTCCTAGCAATGTAAATTATATTGAAACTTGTAATATGATGTTCAATTAATGATCAATCCTATTGTTTTGTGCTTGAAATTTTTTATAAGGGCCACTGACTATCCTCTGGCTAAGTTTCACTATTACAGTGTTGTTTATGGGAAGTTTAACTATTACAGTGTTTGTTTATGGAGAAAACTTTAATAGTCAGTCCTTTTAGAATACTTAGATTACTAGTTTCAGAGCGAAGTTGTCTGGGAAGATGTGCTTGAGCAGTTTGTAACTTCGTTCAAATCCATGCATTTGAGTCATGTGATTGATCCATTTCCTAAGGTTAGTTTGCAACTTGCCAAAACAATCTGAACAAAGTGTCTGGGGTTGGGGTCCAATTTTATTATGTTGGTAATTTCAAGGATTAACAAGTCTGTATTTAAAAGTTGTGAAGCCACTTTGCAAAAACAGCTAAAGATGTTATGGATATTAGCGTTGATATTCAGTTATTAGGATGTGAGATGTAAGAGCATTTCTAGAAACCCCCAGTTTCAAGTTACCGACAACTTACAAGCTGATGACTTTGTCACTGTTATTTATTTGTCGTTAGATTAGGCATAAATTGAATTTCGGTTTCCTCTCTTTTCTTTTTGACATATGGACTTTATGTCAGTTTCAATGAGACTACAACAAATTGTTATATCACCTTTTAACTGTAAGGGGAACAGTGATTCAAATCTTTTAATTATGATCATGAACATTGAGAATTTTAAGGCATTCTGTGGTTATATGGGTTGCATGTAGGTTGGAAGAATTTGTTATTGGACATTTTAAAATATTCACCCACATTTTTGGTTTCTTTTTGCCCTTACTTCCAGCGCAATGTCCTAAGTTCTAACTCAAATGTTAGGCGACTTACTGTTGATGACATAACGAGACTACAGGATTATGTTATCCTTCAGATGTGAAACTTAACACTTATATACTGCAGATAAATAGTTATATGAGTTGGTGTGCTACCTGTATGGCATGCTTGATTCATGAGCATGGAAACACAGTATACATGAGCATGATTTTATTGATTGATTGCTTAGACTTGTTAGAGCTTACCTTCCGGATTGATATACATAGTTATATGACTTGGGGTGCTACCTGTATGGCATACCTGACTCATGAGCATGGCAACACTGTATACATGAGCATGACTTTGTTGATTGATTTCTTAGACTTGTTAGAGCTGGCCTTCTGGATTGTTTACTTGCAACCATTCTGACTCTCTCGATTGTGGATGGGTAAGTGACAAATGGAACAGAATAGCTGGCCCTCTGGACTGTTTTGCTTGCAACTATTTTGAATCCCTGGGTTCATGATGTCTAAATGGCATATGTGATGGCTATTCCCTCTTCCAAGTTCATTCCAGTTGACTGGGAGTCTGACATGGACACAAAATTAAGTTGTCTGGTAGAGGCAAGACTTCAAGCTACTTGTTGGAGCTTTAAAGTTTATATAGCTCTGGAAAGTTAACTTTTTGTTCTATGCACAACCTATCTTCCAACTGTATGCAGGATGTAATTGTGTCACATACCTTGTGGGACTTTGCATGGTGTGCAAGCAGAGTATGACATGCCTTGTGGGATGTTGTATGCTGTGCATGGACAGTTTTACATTCTTTGGGATGCTGCACGGTGTAAATGCAGAGTCTTAGTTGAATTCACTCAAGTGTTTCTAGCAGTGTTACCGGAAGCTCCCCCCTCCCGCTTCGAAGCCCCGAAGCTCGATCCGGGCGGGTGCGTCCAGGAAGCTCGGGCTGAAGCACGCTTCAAAATTTAGGAAGCGTGCTTCGGGGCTCTTTAGCATGCTTCCTGCCATTTCCGAAGCGTCCCCCTCCGAAGCGCGCTTCCAAATTTCTGAAGCACGCTTCACATGTGCTTCCGAGGAAGGCCCACGCGCTTCCAAGGGGGAATGTTGTATGCTGTGCATGGACAGTTTTACATTCTTTGGGATGCTGCACGGTGTAAATGCAGAGTCTTAGTTGAATTCACTCAAGTGTTTCTAGCAGTGTTACCGGAAGCTCCCTCCCCGGCCAAGCCCTCGAAGCTCGATCCGGGCGGTGCCCAGGAAGCTTCCGGGCTGAAGCACGCCAAAATTAGGGAAGCCGTGCTTCGGGCCTTAGCACAAGCTTCCTGCCATTTCCTCGGTTGCCCCCTCCTCCTGCCTTCCAAATTTCTGAAGCACGCCATGTGCTTCCCAGGAAGGCCCACGCCAGGCCTAAGGAACAGGTATTTTGGTGTGCAACTGAAGTCTGAGGGTTATTTTGCCTTACTAGTGCTATTTAAAGAGGTCCCCACCCGCCCATTTCACCCACCCTAGTAATTAATGGTAAAAGGACATTCTTAATTGTTTCAGGATGTTTGAGAGTGGTTCCAACCTCATTGGACTTCATATGGAGAAAAGTAGGAATTTTGAGGTCCCATTCAAAATCATTGACTTAATAGTTTTCAGGATTTCAAAATTCAGTAGACTTAACGGTTTTTAGGATTGCAATGTTTCCACTGATTCTATCATGTATGAGGGTATGGAACTGACATTTAATCAAGAGAACCAAGCCCCCTATGTACCCTCGGGATGTTGGTGGCATTGATTGTTGAACTCTTTTGTCACGACCTCTAGTAAAAAATGTACCCTTCACTCAAGTATAAACTTCTGTTGAACTCTTCTCTTTGTCGCCGTGTCAGGTGACTTAGTGGTGTATGTGCACAACAATCTCTGTCTTATTCACAGGCAGAGAGAAGAGTGGTTGAAGGGAAAGACAAATATGGGATGTGTTTTTGATGATAAGGGTTTGAACAATAGTGCTGAGTTGGCATTAGCCAACTGGATCTTAATGAACTAGTGCTAGAGTCGGGTCACTTTTGATGATGGTGCTCCTCTTGAGGGGTCATCCTCCACATCAACAAATGCACGATTGCATTGGATATAGGGAGGAGGAGGAGGAGGTGGAGGAGGAGGAGGAGGAGAGCAGTGGTAGTGGCAGCAGCAGCAGCAGCAGGATGCTGCCAATCTTGATGATTATGACATGGAGACCTAGAATCTAGATGGTTGATGCAATTTAATGATTAATCATTGATGAACTATGTAGTATGATGCCATTTCTATCTATATTAACGTACAAATGTGCATGTTTTCATATATTCTGCAGCTAATTTGTCTTTCTACATATTTTTTTGAATATAAATGCAATATATATAAAAAATTATATATATATAACAGACGCTTCCCGGACGCTTCGCTTCCGAGGATTTTTGGAAAATGATGCTTCCGACGCTCCTGCTTCCTAAAACGCTCCCGCTTCTGGCAACACTGGTTTCTAGTATTCCGTGTTAAGTTTTTGGTTATGTGGTTTTAATAATTGTGCAGTTTTTGGAAAGTCTGGTAGGGTCTTAGTGTCATATACTGTTGGTATTCTGGTTTGGAAAGTCTTGTGCTGTATTCCAAGAACATGTGTAAAATTGATGTGTTTTTTGGAATATTAATTTATAGAAATTTTAACAGAACTGCTACATTAAATAATAACTATGTCCTACTGCTTACACAGAATTGCAACATGCCTTAGGCCAGTTTTGTCACCTTATACGTCTGGGTGTTTCACCTTATACCTTGTACTTGTAGCTTTTATCGTGGAAAGGTTACATTGATAGTGCCAAGTGAGGTTTCACGTCATGCGCCGCACTTGTAGCTTTTATCATTGAAAGTTTACGTTGATAGATAGATCTAAGTGTGATTTTGATTTTACACTGAGTGCGATTTCATCTTGTGTCACACTTGTAGCTTTTAGCATAGAAAGGTTATGTAGATAGTGGTTAGTGTGATTACTGTGACCTAACAACTTGGAGCACTATATGCTGACCACAAAATATTATGTTCAATATTCTAATGTTGTTCAGACTGTGAGATTAGTTGGGTGTGAATTGTGCCAATATAGCAGTGGTTTCTCAGCTAGTAAATTTAAATTAAACTCATTGTTTTGGGGTGGTTGTGTCTAATTTTGGTTTAATAGTCACACTACAAGGTTCATAAGCAATAGCCTCAGGGATAATTGGGTGATGTTGATAGGTGGTCTGGACTCTAGAGTAGGTCTCTATAGCTTTATTTGGACTTACAGCTTGAGGCAAAGGTCTTGACTCTCACCATATTGGTTTATGCTTTGATGAAAGCTCTGCAGCACTAGTGGTTGCTTCACTGAGTCATATTTTTACTTTACATGGAATTATTCTGATGGATGAGAGACAGGCATGGTAGAATGGAAGGTACTTTGGAAACTTTGTAATGTTGCTGGAAGCCTAGATCAGGGAGAAGCATTCATGACAGGCATCCCAACTAACTCTTTCTCAAGATTATAGTTCTTTTGTGTACCAAGAGTGACATGGTTAAAAGTTGCAAGAAATATGTGTGGGAGTGATTGTGCTCAGCAGGTTTTTAAAATTTTAGTTTTTGGAAGCATGCATTATGCTACCGCTCAATTTTTCTTATATAAAGGCCTATTAATGTGGGAATATTTCAGAAACTCTATCAGAGCATGTGCTCCTTATTCTAAAGCTGTCAAAACTACAGTATATTAATTAACAGTCTTATTTTCTTAGAACTTGTTTATTACTAATGTTTTTGTTTTCAATGCACAATGGCTTCAGCATTTTTCAGAATTCACTAGATTTCTTCTCATTGCAGTTGGGTGATTCTGATTCCTTGAATCATGGAGTCCATGTAGTAAGTTATTCACAGACTACCTGTTAACCATAACCCATGGGAATCATCTTTACAACTGTTTGCTTGAATAGAAATTTCAAATTACTCAAATCTTTTTCAATTTACAGAAATAGCATATCAACAAATATCTGGAATTCTTTTCTTCTTTCAAAGCATCCCTGGGTGAAATTGATAAAGCCCCACAAAAAGAATTATAATAATAATAATAATAATAATCTATTTTTAAGGTCACGGCCAAGCCAGCACACCAAATTGGTGTATGAGACCCCCTTGTTTGTGGGACGAGGGACCCCCCTCTGCCCAGCGATTTGACTGGTAATATTTCAATAAGTTATCCAATATATTCAACATTTTGTATCAGATGAGCACTTGAAACCTTGCTTCCAAGACATTTTGCACATGTTTCAATCATATTTTGACTCTGCTTCCCTTACCTCTTTGCTTCCCTAGCTTCTTTTTTAAAGGCAAAAGGTGATAACTAGCATGTACTCTAGGTTTGATCAGGGAGCTGCATTCGGTGTCTCTAGGATGCCTGTATGAGAATGTTGTTGGGGCTGCAAGATATGAGAGTGGATTTCACAGTGTGAATGGAGAGGTCACTTGTGTGACATTTACTAGTCGTACACCTCTAGATGATGCTGCCTCGAGCCATCATGCACCTGTGTCAGTAAAAGCTTGTGTAGAATTTGCCAACAGTGGTTCATAATGTTCATGTCTATACAAGGAGTTGTTAAATATCCATTTGAGAATTTTGCCATGAATTTGGAATATCTCAGAATTTGAACTTGTGACAGAATTCCATTATGATACTTCAACCACTCGACCAGCTGAATAACCTTCACAAGGGAAAAAGAAGCAAAAATGTGCAATGCTTTAACATTCACATCAAGGATTTTATATGGCTGTAAGAATTCCAGCAGGCCCATGATAATTCGTTCTTCAATATGCCCTTGGTTTAGGGGTTGAGTAAGAGCACGAGGGCAAGTATCCGGGTGCTTGTATTGCTTGTGCAGTAAATGTTATGGACAAATTATTGCATGTCTTCATACGTTGTTAGTATAAAATGATTTCCTACCCTCCAAACATTTGCAAGGTAGTCGCTTTGAGAAGTTTTGTGTTCCATTAATCTCTTATTTTTGAATTTTTATAATTTCTCGAGATATTCATGTTCCTCTTTGACTCTAATCTCTGATGGTCGTATCATAATAGTGCAGATGTTCCACTGTTTTCTTGAGTTAGAAGTTTACATGTAGAAGTAAAACAATTGATGGGTGCCAAAGCACGGGTAATATATGGTTAGAAATTTTGTGGCCTTGCAAAGTTTTGCCCGGAATTGGTGAGTCATGATCAATCACGCCACATCTGTTTGGTCCTATGAGAAACAATATGATTAAAACTGTGTTTTGAAGGAACATTTCAGGTCTGGGTGCTAGAGTTATGATCAAAATGCACGACACCTGATTGGTCTTATACTTGGAAGTTGGGTCTGCCGCTTTATATTGCTATTTGAGCCTACTTCCAAACCTTGTACCTAGTGAACGATCCAAAATAAGTATCAGTAGTAGAGAGTAATGTTGAAGACTACTGTACTAAAGGTAATGGAAATAAGATTTCAAATCTAAGCTATTGTTTTTCAGTTTTTTTGCAGCGTTTGATTGTAGCCTTGTGTTCCGAAGGAATGATTTGCGTCCTAGGGCTGTAGTATTTTTCTGTTGATATTGTGCAAATGGGTGTGTAAAGGCATCGCCTATGCATATTTATCAAAATGGACTTGTCTGGCCACCGTCACTGGAATCTTGCAAAGTAATTCTGTCTCATTTCAATTGATCCAGCAGGAAAGACATCCTGGTGTGCTCACAGATCAATTTGGAGATGCCCCAAAACCCCAGGGAAGCCATGAATTGAAAAGATTCATGGGAAGTCATGATTTGCAAATAAGAGTCGTGAATAGCGAGAATATTGTGCTTTCGTAATGGGGCACCTATTATCTGGTGAATTCCAGTCAGAAAACACCGGAATTTGTGCTGGAAAAGGTGCATTTTGATCAAACTTTAGCTCACCCCGGTGTGTAAGATGAGATATTGTCTTCTATATTTACCTATTTTGAATTTTAAAATCGAAATTTTGTGAATGTGTTGCATCATTATTTCAAAGTTTACACTATGATCTGTTGATTTTAAGAATGTCAATTCGTTCACCAAATAACATTACTGAAAGCAGACTGTATAAACGTTGTATGAATCACCTACTTTTGATATCAAGACGATTTTCTGTAAGAGCTTTGTTTAACTTCTCTAAGCGGGGTATATATTTCTAATACCTGCTCATGATGACACATTCTATGTTGTGTCGGATCTGTTGGTGTGGTTGCATCAAGGTAAGTTGTATATTTTAATAAATATGGAATTTATAATTATCAATGATATGTGGCCAACCATGCCACGTTGTGTTGGCCATAGTGTTCAAGCTTTTCTTTCAAAGATACCAGTTTGAAATTTGTCGAACACATTTCACACAGGTCTTTCCAGGCACGTCCTACGATCCTTTAATRGAGGACCTTGAGGTTAGTTGTTTATAGGACAGATCTTGAACAGTATGGATCTAGTTGTGATTATTTTCTACAGTTAGCATTGTATACAGCTTTTGGGAAAGATCGTCTGAACTTCTTCCTATCGATTTTCAGATAGATAAATGCCGTTTTGTAAAGATTCCTGCTGAAATTATGGGCAAGCCTTTGCAACGTAAAAAACACCTGGATAAACATATTGAATCTCCAAGCAATATAAAGAGGTTGTTTACAGTTAACGTTGGGGGCTTGTCGGTTGGAAAAGAGGTGGTGTTGCTGTTCTTTTCACCAAGGTTCAATTCCTCCCATAGGCCTTCTTGTCCCTGTTTCCCCTGTGCAAAAGCGGGCCATTTCATGTGGTTGGGGCTAGGTTAGCTTGGGCAAATTTGGTAGAATGGATACCCCAGTGGTGGTGGCATCTTAATCTGAACCTTTGCTCATGTGAGTTGCTAGCTTCATTGCAAAAAATTCCCATATTGGGGAAGGTGTTGTTTGCACGTGTTGACAGGAAACGTCTATAAAAAAAACAAAGGTTGCAGGCAGATTTATAATCATGGTTCTTATTAAGTATCAAGTAGATATTGTAGAACCCCAATATGGCACGTTTATATCTTCAGAGATTAAGATTGTAAAATGACACCTAAGTACAGTGGACTTAATTCGTTTCAATTTTGGATTTTGACCAAATTTGGGTGAGGTACAAGACCGGATGATGTTTCATGCGAAGTCTCAACTATAGTGAAAAGAGGAGTTCCAAAGACAAACTAGAAGGAAGGATGATGGTCACTGAAATGTAAAACTTACAATACAGACAAGGTTGGATTTACAAGGCAACTGACGTGGAGCCAAAACTGGCGACGAACTAGAAGGATGATAGTGACTGAAACGAAGAATCTACAACAACATACAGAAAATTTGGATTTGCAAGGCGGCTGATACAGTTCTCCACATGATTTCTGCTACTTCACAGTTCGTCTTCTTCAGCTGCCATGCTCTTTGGGGCAGAGCCAGATCTTGCAATTGACGAGCTGATGTCTCCACCAAAGGTAGATAAGATAAGATCAGCAGATAATTTAATTGATGTTTTATGAATGACCATAAATAGGTCAAAGGGACTGCTAAGTACATCAGAATCTATACATAGTGGGACTGTGAGTGCAATTCTTATAAGAGCATGTCTAAGCTCCGAGGTCAAAGGCTTTGAGTCTAAAGTCTATCGTCTAAAAATAAAAAGATACAACCCTGGGAGTACTAGAGAAGAAAGGAACCCTTTCAAGATTTTAAGAGCCTACTAAAATGACTCCACTAAATGTGTTTAGAGAATGTGCTCAAGGTCTTGAGGTGCCATTGTCCACTGACGAGGAAAAGAGGTTGCTAACCTCTGAATCTATACTTGTACTAGGTGGATCTCTCTTACTATTCATGGCTGAAGTGAAGGGCTATTCATGGCTGAAGTGAAGAAACCCTTCATGGAGGCATTGTTTGGACGCAGTGGAAGATTCCGGAGCACTGGAAAATCTAGGGGCAACATGCTCCTTGGAAGAGGTTTGCTCTATGCTGCGATCTGGATGAGAAGAAAGAAGGGTGTTTGCTGTGAAGAGAAGAGCTGCCCCGGGCCCAGACTCGACAGTGTTGCAAGGTCTCATGCGCTAAGGTTGGGCATCTCCCCGAGATCTCATGGATGTATATGCTATGGTGGAATTTTTCTCCGCCTTCCTCTTGGTGCCTTTGTCTATGAGCATCGAGAATGAGGAGTGGATCGTCTTGGAACTATCCAATGGTGGTGGTGCTCTTGCATGTTTAAGGTCAAGCACCATCAGTTTGGATCCTTGAAAAAGATGGAGAAGGGTTTTTTGGACTCCCTATAAAAGGCAATGGTATCGACCTCAAATCTCATAATAGAAGGGGCATAGAAAAGTGAAATGCTCATATGTCTTGGTCCATTGTAGGTTGCAGAGTCTATGAACCCTATCTCCTTTGTGGAATGTGGTGATCGATGTCCACCCACTAATGAGAATGAACCTGGAAATGGTCGAGAGGGATTGTGAGGGTGTTCGGTTTGACAATGACACCATCTCTCATCTCCATAAAATGCTTTACATAGAAGGCATATTGGGTTTGAGCTTGTGGAGCTACCCAAGTGACCTCTCTCTATAAATGTCCTGCCTAATGAACCTGTTTAGCCCCTGCTTGTTTGGCATGTGATGGCCAGGTGCATCTAGGGAGTACTTGAATGGGGAGAACCTATTCATCAAGATGCACGCTGACTCCAATAGGTGCATAACCTCAACGAACCAACAATAGACTCACCGGGAGGAATTAGTATTTTTTTTTCTCCTTTTTATTTTTTCTTTTTTTCTTTTCTTACCTGATGGAATACCTCGCGGGAAACCCCAGAGTACTTCCCCACTTCGTGTATCCGTAAATGGGATAAACTGCCGGCCCTGATTACAGGGCCTAACCCCAAGGGGGAACAAGAGATTTGAATCTGTGACCTCCTTCGCTGGGGATAGCTTCACGTCTGGCTAAGAACCATTTGAGCTAACCCTTGGGGCTTACCAGGAGGAACCTAGTTAAGGCAATGGCAATGATATTTGAGGAGTGGTATGCTAGGTAAGGGTACCGATCTCTATTGGTGGCAGAATCAGTGAATTTCTAGACTCAATGAAGTAGTGGAACCAATATAAAAATGGCCTCGATGTAGAAGAGGTGAACAACAAACTCATCCTATATAATGTGTTGGGGAACAGTTCTCTTGCATCAGAAGATGTGGAACCAATATAAAAATGGCCTCGATCTAGAAGGGGTGAGCAACGAACTCATCCAAGATAATGTTTTGGGGAACAGTTCTCTTGCATTAGAAGATGTGGCAAAGCAAGAGACCTTGAACCCTCTTCGCCTGACCATACTCCTCAAACAAGCCTGGTATCTAGAGCTTGGAGTCGTACAAAACACTGGTCCTGATATTTCTGTGTAGAAGTTCCGTCATGGACAAAATGCCCCGAAGGTGGTGTTGAAAACATCATCATGCTAGAAGTGCTAAGAAACCATAGTCCTTGTTGATCCAAGGTTGGAGAGCCAGTGTCAAACTATAAACTGGGGCCCCGAAATTGAACACCCAAAATTGTGGCTAGAGTGGTGGTCTGAATCTCCTCACCTTGAAGTAGAATTGGAAATTTCATAGGGGATTCTTCGAACCATTCAAGATCATAACTTTGCATCTGCATGCCGAGAGGAATAAGTAAATAAATGAGGTGCAATCATCGATATTAACTACATGATGACATAAAAACATAAAAACTTGTGTCTCAAAATTTCTTTTCTATCTTCTTAAATTTAGAATTAAAATAGAGCTACACTAATTCAATACATATCTATTAGACGATTTAACAGAGTTTTATTTTTGATAAATTTTATTCTTGAAAAACTTACCAAGAGCTCTTGATTCAAGCTCAACCCTTGCCTTTTCCATCCTTAGAGCTCTTTATTCAAGCTCAAC
Source organism: Picea sitchensis (assembly GCA_010110895.2). NCBI lineage: Eukaryota > Viridiplantae > Streptophyta > Pinopsida > Pinales > Pinaceae > Picea > Picea sitchensis. The sequence continues at coordinate 272,003 of SNQJ01S0002742.1, read as the reverse complement.
CCTTGCCTTTTCCATCCTTGTACCCTAGCTTTGAGCTAGTACATTATAGTTGATTTCTCACGTCTCAAGTTGTCATGACTTCAAAGTGTTGATTCATGTGGCTGTGTTTCCTGTTAAATGGCACAGATGCAACTTCTATCTTGAGAAGGAAAAGGTGTCTGACGTTTATCCCCTTCGATCAATGGTAGTTGCTGATTGTCTTTTGATTACTATCTAAAGATTTTGTTTTTAGTCAAATTTATTTGTAATTGTTTTTTGTAATTGTAGTTGTCATGACTGCAAAGTGTTGATTCATGTGGCTGTGTTTCCTGTTAAATGGCACAGATGCAACTTCTATCTTGAGAAGGAAAAGGTGTCTGACGTTCACCCCCTTCGATCAATGGTAGTTGCTAATTGTCTTTTGATTACTATCTAAATATTTTGTTTTTAGTGAAATTTATTTGTAATTGTTTTTTGATTTCCTTCTAACCTTTTTGTGGTGATAAATGGTAGTTGCTAATTGTCTTTTGATTATTATCTAAATATTTTGTTTTTAGTGAAATTTATTTGTAATTGTTTTTTGATTTCCTTCTAACCTTTTTGTGGTGATACTTAAATTAATTTTTTTGTTGTATTGGTGCAAGATAAGTGAAGCATTCACGTTTAAATAATTAATATAAATAGATAAATAATACATTTACATAAATTCATTTTTATTTTGCGAGGGATGTACTTTATTATTTTTAATATCACGTGGCTGTGTTTCCTGTTAAATGGCACAGATGCAACTTCTATCTTGAGAAGGAAAAGGTGTCTGACGTTCACCCCCTTCGATCAATGGTAGTTGCTGATTGTCTTTTGATTACTATCTAAATATTTTGTTTTTAGTGAAATTTATTTGT
>SNQJ01S0002742.1:243568-254787 GCA_010110895.2 Picea sitchensis | reverse complement strand
TTGAACTCTCGTGCTCTTCTTCTACAAAATCCTGAGATGCGATAGTCAGTAATAGTTTGACTTCCCTTTCACACTTCTCGCAACTCACAATCTCGTGAGTTGGAGTGTAGAGCCTTCGTGCTCCTTCTTTGCGAAATCCTGAGACACGATAGGGAAACTATGGGTTGACCCCTCGATGCGCGAGTACACGCCACCTGTCACCCTTGCGGTCCCCACCTGCCAGATGTGCCACGCATTCACACGAGCTCTCGGCTCTCACCACTTCGCAACTACTGCAGTTGAAACTGACTCCTCCCAACCTCTGAAACCTAGATACGCGATATAGCGAAGAGGTTTCTGATCCCACGGTTGTTCCTTCTTGTTCAGATCCAACGACCTGGATCTCTTCCTCCACTTCTCGCAACTCGGAGCTTCGCGACTCCAAGGGTTTGGTCTTCCACCTCCAAACTCACGAACCCCGAGTTCGAGAAATGATCCAACGGTCACCTTGACCACAATCAACGGTCCTCGTTGATTCTTGAACCCAAAAGGATGAGTTCGTCCAACCTCTATCCACTTTGCATCTTCTCTAGATCCTACGGTCCTTGCAACTTCGCGAGTTCTCCATGGAGAATCCCGATCGTTCAATTCCTTCCTCAATGGCTTCTACGAGACGATGCAGCGTCCTCCCTCCTGAGCTTTACTTCTGCGAGATAACTTCTATCCTGTCTCCCTTTGAATACTTCAAAGGTACTATCCCTCCTTGAGCTTTAACTCGCAAACTCAAATCTCCAAAGACTCCTGCACGCACTCCTTGCGACACTCTTTCAAATACTTCTAAGTATTTGATTCTTCGACTTTGTGCACCTTCTGCAATAACAATCCTTAAAATCTCCCCTTGGTTGATAAGTTCTAGCTTTCAACCAGCCTGTGCACACCTTGCATGACTTCTGTGCTTCACTTTCACTTCTACTAGAATGAGAACAACGGTATCCCTCCTGAGCTTTTAGAGATAAACTCTGAACCTTTGTCAACACACTCCTTGCGGATGTTTCACTGCACTCCTTGCAGGAACTCTCTCAGGATGAGAAACAATTGAAATTCATTTTCTTTCTCTCTCAGACTTCAAACATTCAATATGAAATCATACCTACATAGCATAACATCATAACAAATGCATAACAGAGAGAATCAAATGACTATAAGCATACCATTCAACATATATGTGCAGAAAGCATCATAACACCATGAAATCTGCTTCAAAGTTTCATATATTAACTCAGGTGATTCTGTACATGGGTTCTTCTCTACAACTCTCTGCTACAACTCTATGCTAATGTTCCAATGATACAATATTACAAAGACGAGGGTGTCTATATCCATTTTCCCTCCTGCTCTTCTAAACTGTCTAATCTATAATTCAAATCTACCTAATTTCATTAATTGGGCTTAAATGCATTTTTCATTGACAGATGAAAGCAAATCGCTCACGGTCTATTTACAACAATGAGATATAAATGCAAGTACACTTCTAGCTACTTCATTAATATCCGCTTCTTAATCTTTAAAAAACATTTCAAAACGTGGAAAATGTGTGCTGTGCTTTTCTTAGCTGGCTTTTGCTTTCACGCTCGCTTGGCTGCTGGCGATGCTCCTGCATCAAAATGATTTAGATCCCTCATGCACAATAGAAGAAAGGAAGATGGGAGTTGAACCCCGCACAAACCCTAACACAATGAAACTAGTGCAATCTTCTCTTGCAAAGTTCATGTTTCTTGGAGTTGAATTTGGGCCTTTTGTAATGATTGTTTTCTTGATGCACACTTGTGGTGTAATTTACCAACGAATTTGCAATGGAATGAGATATTCATCCCCTTGGAAGATTCATGACAACGATATAATGCATCCTTGACTCACCTCTACAACTAGCTTAGGCTTTTCTAGCCTTATCCTTTCTATGTTGAAAGCCCTTTTAGCAGGAAGAGGGAGTAGGCTTCCACTCCTACACATCAATTGGAACCAATTTAACTAACAATGACGTGAACAAATTTTAAGGCCTAGTCACTGATGCTAAGTTGAATAACAATCTACCAATCAATCAGAGGAAATTCTACCTCACACCCCAGGGAAAAATCATACACCACTATTATTACCAATTATTTGCGTAAAGGAATTGGTGAGGCACTTGTGATATTGAGGGAGATTTTAAAATCATGATATATTTTCCCCTTACAATACCCTCATAATTCATGTGTTTGTTTGGCTATCATCGACTCTATTGACTTGGAATATTTGCTTGTCATTGAAAACTATATATGTGGAAATAAGAAATGACAATGTTCATTTTAGCCATAGCTTGTGGTCACAACTAATGGAAAAAAAAACAAATCCGAAATAAAAATATAAAAAAGGAAAATGCCTCAAAAGAAGAGTAAATCGCGAGGAATCATAGATAAATATTTCTTTTTCCTTCAAAATAACTCTCGGGCACTTCCCCTAATTTTAAGGATGGTATCCAGTGTAAAATGGGTGGTGTAGACTTAATGCACTTGACCTTGTGGAAATTGAATTGGAGACTTGCATAGCGCGTTGGATTATCGATAATGTCTTGTCAACGATGGCACCAACCAATTAAACTAACCCTTGGGGATTATCATAAACAAATATGTATTGAAAGGGATTAAGTTCCATATCTAAATTAAGCATTGATTACTAATGTATATGACTCTTCGCACATTGTTCTCTGAACCTAACAAGGCTTGTATAAATCAGTATGAGCAACAATCAATGTGATTGGATCCTCAATAATTTGATCAAACGAAGGTTATCTAGGTGAAATTAAAGAACTACAATTGTAATTGGAGTGTGGTATTGCCTTTGAAAAAATATAGCAAGCTAATTTAGGTTATTCTCAATATTTTTCATTCTCTTTACAAGTTTTTGTTTCCAAACACTATGCCATGAAGAATTCGTTTGGTAATACCGTGCCTAAGAATTTTAATACTTTTATGAAATGCCTTGATTGAATAACAAGGAAAAGTAAGAAATTTGTGCATATTAGATTCCAAACAACAAGTTCATGTAGTCAAAGGAAAATAAAAATAAAATTTGAAGTTCAAGATGTGTGACAATACTTTGAAAGAGTACTCCTAATTTGATGTGCAATCAAAGAAAAAAGGAAAACATGTGAAAATAAACGATATGATCATTGTGGCAAATCGACATTGTGAAGAACATTGTCTAAGAGAGGAGGAAGAGGCACTTGCCAAATTACAAAAGATACTTAACTTCCTCCTCATGTATCTTCTCCCCATGATTTAACCATTGATTTTGAGAAAATACTAAAGGTATTGGTTGTAAGTTACTTCATAAGATGCACTATATTGGTGGTGGACTAGGTAAGCATGGTCATGGCATTTTCAATCTAATTGAGCATGAGACGAAACTAGTATCAAGCCTTGGATTTGTTGAAACCACATCCCCAACAATATGTGTATATGTTGCCTATACCATTGATTCACAAGAACATGAACCTATACCACCCATCCCTTCTATTATGGATCCATAGATTCTAGATCCTACATCTTCTATTCAATGGAAACTTAGTACTTCATAATCCATAATTGGACTATTTTAGTATTCTAATCATATTGTTTGAAGATATTGCCACTCTTCTCCTAGGTAATGATATTCTTATTGCCACAATTTTGTTTACAAATCAATAGTGAAGAGGCACATACAAAAATTTTGGTTTAGGATCCCCTAATAGGATTAGTTGTGGATGGATGATGGATGGTCATGAAAACTTTCGAACTCTTGCACGAGGGTATCTTATCAACAAGATTCATCCACTATATTGCTATAGAATCCTCATCTCTCTCTACAATGATTGACTAATTTTAGTTATAGATCCTTAACAATATTGATGACACCCTTTCTTGCTTCGTTTGCACATGTGCACTTTATGATGTGAAGGTCATCTTGTCGCATATGGTGTTTGAAACACTCATTTAAATTATTGAATGTCATGAGAGCATGGTTAGGGTATTAGTTGGTTAATGATTGTTATGAGTGTGCGGTCATAAGCCTCTCTGCGATTTATTGTCATTTACGAAGACTATTATTTGGCATATCCTTGGATTTAATTTTTCATTTATATGCTCTTTCACACCTGGCTTTGAATTTCCCTGTGTTTGTTGATGCTGATGCCAAAGAGGTTGATTTTGTCAATATTTCTCATTATTTTATGTAATAACATACTCAAGATTAATATATTCAATTACTTGCATTTATATATATTTCTCAAATCGTTAAAACAAGCCAAATCTATCAAATTACATACTTGAAATAAAAATTGTGATGAAAAAGATAGTTATTATAATGTCCTTATCTTACCCAAAATTGGACCTTACAACAGATGAAAATATAATCTCAACACAAGTGATTAAAGTTATACTAGGATTGGGGAATATCTATATTAAAGGGGGCTATAAATAACAGTCAATTACAAAGAAAGATGACATATTGTTTCAGACAAAATGTTCATGTCAACACAATACACAAAATTCCCCTATCTTCTACTACATACAATTTTTTTCCAGTCTTACTGTTTCTACAAAAGTACTAATATTGCAGGTATATTTCCTATAGAAAACATTCAAAATACAAATAAATTTAAAAAACATATTCAAAAGGTTTCTTGCTGGCCGTCTGCCTCTTCTAGATAGGGTGGTTGGTTGAATTCCATTGGATCCTTTGACTACTATCCGACCTTCTCTTATTTAGATTGCTCCTTCAAGTGATTGGAAACCTATTGATATGTGGCCTTAGAGAGAGGTTCCTTGCATATACACTGAACTATGCACTTCAACCAATATCACTTAGCTTCAAGTTCTATGAATTTCTTCCTATGCTCCTCCAGTATATCCATAATTTTGGCATTCTGAGCTTGTAACTACTTTTCAATATCATGGATGATAAATGAGAAGGACTCGAATGATATTTTGTTTCTCAACAAAGTTTCTTCGCTCCTCAAAATATTGCAAATTTCCCTGAGGTATCTGGGATCCATATAAAACTAGAGAAGAGGAAAGGTTAGATTGAGACAATTGATAAGGTCAGAGAAAGCCAAAAAATCCAAGAAAACACAAAGGGAGGGATTTAGGGACCAAAAATTTCTACACAAGGAGAAATCCAAACTCCACGTCATGCTAGGGATCAAGAGGGTGCATAACAGAGCACACTAAAATAGAAAACTAAAACCTTGAATAAAATTCCCAAGCCCCACTCCACAAAAAAAAATGTTGACCAACAATTCGATGCATAACCCAACACCAAGCAAAAGTAGCAGAAAGTGTATGAGCAAATGGATATTTCTTGTTAAACCATGGAATTGGAGGCCAAGATAATTGAGAGCTTACTAGGACCTGAAAATGCATCGAAACCCAGTAGGAATGTGACCAAGACCCTCACAAGTAGCTAAACTATCTTCTTCTAATAGGAGGCAGCTCTACACAAAGCCTAAAACTCCAGATACATCCCTCCTCACTCGAAAAAATACATAAATAATCCCATCTCTCAAGATAAGAGTAAATGTGATGGGCATAACAAGAAACACCACCATAAACAATCTTGCATGTAGCCCCCGAAGAACTGTCCTTGAAACTTGCTTCGAATCGATTAATACTTTCCCTTGATTAATTCTATCCACCTGCTCCATTAAATAACAACTTACTTTAAGCTTAGTGTGGGGGTTCATGAGCTTAGGGTCACTAGGAACTTGATGAAGAACCTCATTTTTATTTAAAGTGCCTTGGGATTGTTGATGATTGTAACTTGGATAGGAACTTCCTCACAAGTTTTGTGTCAAACATGCGTGAAGTCGTTTGAATTCCTTTCTATTTTGTAATTCACTTTATTAAAGTAAATTATTAAAGTGAAGAAACTTTTAATTTTGAGTTATGTATTTAGTCTAATAAAGTGTAATTTTTATACTAATGGTTTAGATGAATCTCAACCATTGATCTCAAGTGATATTAGGATTTGATCTCAACCATTGATCTCAAAGTGAGATTAGGGTTAGGAAGATTTGGTCATCAACTCAAAGTTAAAAACAAAGGGTAAGATAGAAGGGAGAGACATAGAGAGTGATAGTAACTTAATTGCAGAGAGAGACATAGAGAGTGATAGTAACTTAATTGCAGAGAGAGACAAAGAAGTTCCTCAGTGTGCATTATTTCACAAAGACCATTTGTCCTCAGGTGAAGAGAGTGGTCAAGAAAGAAAGGGAAATAGAAGCAACATCAACAATAGGGAAATACGACCGCGTGTCTGAGTTAGGAGGTTGCAACCGATCTTTGTTTGTGTTTTCTCTTTTCTAGTGGGTTGATTTTCCTAGTATGGGAGGCCCTTGTAAGTTTTGATCGAGTGAATGAAAAAATCATTTGAAGGGAAGTACAAATTTGTTTGTGTGCTTGGTAATTTATTTTTCTTCTACTGTTTAATTTCCAATGAGTGTGTAATTATTCTATGGTATGAATTTTCTATTTAAAAATTCAACAAGTAATTTTTACTTGAGATCATAATGAAGTAATTTACCCAGGGTTGAAATTTTAACATGGTATCATAGTAGAATCTCCGAGACAATTTGATTTCCAGGTAGCTACAACAACATATTTGAAGGTGGCATCAACAGATCTGAAAGCTACAACAAAATATCTGAAGGTGGAAGTAGCAAATATGAAAGCGACAACAACATATATGAAGGTGGAAGTAGCAGATCTGAAAGCTACAACAACATATATGAAGATGGAAGTAGCATATCTGAAAGCTACAACAAAATATTTAAAAGATACAACAATAGATCTAAAGGTGGCATCAACAAATCTAAAGGCGGAAACAACATATCTAAAAGCCACAGAGGAAGATCTAAAATCTACAACAATAGATATGAAGGTTACTACAACAGATCTGAAAGCTACAAAAGAAGATCTGAAAGTTATAGTAGAAGATCTGTCAGATATGAGGACGAACATTTATTTTTGTTGGGTGCTTGAAGAATAATCACATTTTCATGGAAATTTGTTTAGATCTGAAAATGGTAGCAACCAGGCTCAGGTTTGAATACAGATTCAATGGAGCTTCAAACTTCCTTCCCTGGAAAGAAAGGGTTACTTGGCTTTTGAAGGAAAATGATCTTTGGGAGATTGTTGACGAAGTAGTTCCTTTATCGATAGATCCACAAAAATTGGCATCTCCAAGAAGAAACATATTAGAGCCACGTGGGTGATCTTGGATGCAGTGAAGGATCATCTGATTCCTCACTTGTTAGAGAAGAAGATGACCAAGGAGATGTTCGATGCTCTGGTAAGTCTTGACCAAAGAAAGGACATAAACATAAATATGGTATTGAGGAATAAGCTTAGATCCACATAGGTGTCCAAATCAGACTCAATTACCGGTTACCTCATGAAGATCACACAAATCCGTGATTAGCTTGAAACAGTTGGGGAGAAGGTGGCTGATAACAAAGTGGTAAATATGACATTGAATGGGTTCTCAAAGCCTTGGGTACCATTTTTCAAGGGTATATGTGCACAAGAGAACCTTCCCACTTTTGAGAGGCTTTAAGACTATTGTATCTGGGAAGAAACTCAGGAGGAGTCTAAATCTAGCAGGAAAGAAGGTGGCGTGAACCCGACCCTTGTTATTCATACAAAGAAGGGAAAAGGAAAGGTTTCTAGTAAGAGTAAACGTGAGGAGTCATCCTCACAGCCGGGGAAGAGGAAGTAATTGAGTAAAATCAAGTGTTTCGTATGTCATAAGCACAAATATTTTGCTTCACAGTGTCCAAAGAAGAAGGGTAAGCTAAAATCACAGTAGGTAGAAACATCAACATAAACTCAGAGGGACGAGTTTGCTGCGAAGTTTGAAAATGAATTCTCACTAGTTTCTTGCTTTTCTACCAGCACAGTTTCCAGAGTGCATGGTACATGGACAATGGTGCATCTAGCCATTTGGCATCGACATAGGAGATGTTTACTAGTTTAACAAAGAAGGACTTAGGATTACATGTGGAGCTTGGAAATGATGACAAGTATGCAGTAAAAGGAGTTGGAACAATATTGTTCCAGCTTGAGTCAAGTAGTTCATTGGAAGTGAAGGACGTGCTATATGTTCCAGGGCTCACGAAGAACCTACTTTCAGTCTAGGTCATGGAGGATAAGGGGTTTTCTGTTGTGTTCTAGAAAGGGAAAGCACTCATCAATATGGAAGGATCTAGCCTTGACACAACTCAGGTCATTGGGGCTAGAGAGGGAAATTTGCACAGGTTACAGGGTGAGCTTATTCGAGCCTTGTTTTGTAGCATAGACAAATTGTGTGAGTTATGGAACATGAGGATGTGGCACCTGCATCACAAGGCGTTTCCGATTCCGAGGGATATTGTCACTAGTCTTCCTGAATTCAATATTGAATAGTAGGGGATGTTCAAAGGGTGTGCACTTGGCAAGCATGCCAATGTTTCTTTCCCAAGCAATGAGTCCATGTCCAAGGAGATATGTGTGTGGGGTGATGTCAGTAGTATAGGTATAGGGAGGCATATACTAGTTGTATTTTATTGATGATTTCTCTAGGAAGACATGGATCTACTTCATGAAGATCAAGGACGAGGTCTTCAACTGGTTTTAGGAGTTTAAGAATCTTGTGGAGAACTAGATAAGGAAGAAGATCAAGGTCCGAAGGTCAAATAGTGAGGGTGAATATACCTCTAATGAATTCAAGTATTTCTATAAGGAGGCAGAAATTAAGAGGGAGCTGAGAGTATCTTACAACCCACAACATAATGGGGTTGCAGAGAGGAAGAATCAATCAATCATAGGGGCTGCTAAGGCCATGATCCACGGACAAAATTTTCCCATCTTTATTTGGGAAGAGGAATGTAATACGACATTCTATGTTTAGAACAAGATTCCTCACAAGATCTTGGGGGACACTGAGGGATTCTCAAGAGCATGTTTAGGCTCCTAGGAGCACATTCAAGGAGAACATGCCTCAAAATAAGTTTCCGAACTATATGGTGCTAATGAGTAGCATCAATGATTTCTAGCCTTCCAGTTTTTAGGAAGCAACAAACGAACAGGTTTGGAGAATGATAGGATGGAGGATGATGTGTGGGACTTTGTGCCAGGATCGAAGGGAAATCTAGTTCTAGGTGGCTCTTCAAGAAGTTCCTTCCTTGCCAAGAGGGAGTGTTGATTTTTTAGCATCAGACAAGAACTTCTGCACAGGTCAAGTGTCGGACGTGTGAAATTCGTCCAAAAGTCCTTTCAGACCTTTGTAATTCACATTAATTAAAGGTAATTATTAAAGTGTAGATATTTTTTAATTACCGAGTTAGGAAAGTCTAATAAAATGTGATTTAATTACATTAGTGATTTATATTAATCTCAACCATTGATATCAAGTGAGATAATATTTAATCTCAACCGTCAATCACTTTGGAGATTAGGGTTAGGAGATTCAACTTAATGTTATAAAAGAAAGACAAAGTTAAAGGAAAAGACATAGAATGTGAGACACAAAGAGTGTTAGAAAAACAAAAGTGAGACATAGAGAGAGTGATAAAGGATTTTCACTTAGTGTGCAATTCCAAAAGAGAAAAGATGAAATTGTCTGAGCAGCATGAGAATTAACCTCATCCAATCAATGGAGGATGTATGCACCGACATGAGGAGGATGTAGAATTTGGCGTAGCAACAACAATAGGGGGTTTGATTAAACCAACAATTCATACAACAGATCAACCATATGATTTTTTGGAGGAGGTCATATAGATCAAATCGTACAACAACTAGGTTTTGCAATAGGTTAATCTTTCTCAGTGGGACATTTTACCAGTATGAGAGCCCTTGTATGTTTGGAATACTATTAATGAAAAACTAATTTTGAAGGATAGACAATTTTCTATGTATTTGGAAATTTGTATTTTTCTTCTGTGGTTTATTCTCTAGTTAAATTTCTAGCCAGTGTAATTATTCTATGATTTGAAATTTCTGTTTTAAATTTCATTAAGTATTTTTTTTCTCAAGAATCATAAGGAAGTAATCTACCTAGGTCGCTGGAATAAATATTTTAACATGGATAAGCATGGAGCTTCATTGGCTAGGTCGCTTGTCGAATTGTTGTGTTCTCTTAGGATATGAAATAATGAGACTTTAGCCAAATTTTATGAAGCATTTTTTCCTTTGGAAATGATTGAATCCAACTAAGAATATTTTGGAAGATATTGGTGGATCAAGGATTTGAGAATTATCCTCGAGTCTATGATTATCACCAATATTTTAATCCAGAGCCGAGAGTGATAAATATGCCTTGGAGAAGAGCATGTGCCTCTGCTTGATTATTAGATGCAATTCCTAGCCCCCAAGCATAGGCATATTATTTCTCTCCGATAAGTTCAAGGATGAGTCACCCCTCCTGCTCTTACCAACCCTATAAAGAATTAGAGAATTTTAAAACAATGCGTGGAAAAAATTAATGATGATGATGATGATTAACCAGAATTGGTCTATCAGACCTTAAGAAAAGTAGGAGATTACTTAGATTTATTTAGAATTTCACTTCTGTGCTCAAAAAACATGAAAATAAGTGTTCCAATATAACCATAGTTTTGATGACTTAGGAGGTTAGGAAGGTTTGTATCGTGACATATATTTTGAAATTTTGATCTAATTTGGGTATACACAGGGAACTCTAGGAGAAATTTCTTTTCATAAACCCTTTTAGTGTCACAAAAATGATAGATTCTTTCATCCCATGGTGTATTGGGAATGGTCCAACACCCGGTTTCACTATGTAGCTCATGGGATTTGGTTCATATTTTAGCATTGTTGATCTTTCTTTTTTTCACTAGTCAAAACCAAGAGATACTTTTTATCTTCTAGATTAGGGTTGACCACCTCCTTGTACTATCTTAATTTCCCTTTATCCTCTAATTCTTTACTGCACCACATATTCTCTTGATTCTCTTTAAACTACAAGTTTTAGGAGTATGATTTCTTTTAAAAATATTTAAAATAAAATTTTAAAAATTTGATATTATTTATAAATGATGAATTATTTAATAATTTTTTTAAATGTTATTAATCTTTATGTGAATATGATTTTTACATCTCCTTATATATTTAAGATAAGTTTATATTTATGATTCTTTTCCCTAAATTATCTATCTATCTATCTAT
>SNQJ01S0002742.1:204899-234342 GCA_010110895.2 Picea sitchensis | reverse complement strand
CTTCTTCACATTTTTGTACTTAATCGGTGCTGCCAAGTACATCTATCCCACTTTTTTGAATATCTTCTCTCTTCCAGATATGGCCTGCTTGCAATGCCTGTTTATTCAACATTCCATTCTTTGTCAAGTATTATTTCCCTCTGCTGTCGAAAAGTTGGGGTTTAAGGTGCTTTTCTTGCAATGTTCTTGACCCTTGACATCCGAGACAACTTACAAATGCCATTCAGGCCGATTTCAAAGTGGAAGGAGTCATTCTATGTCACAACAACTAAAGTAGTGGAAAATAATTCAAGTACGTAGTGACTGGTATTCTCCCTATATTTGATCATTTGTTTGGTTGAGAATCCCGCATGAGGATTTGTATGTGAAACTTCTTTGCTTTATTACAGTAAATTGGAAGGAACGTCCAACCCAGATGCAAAAATCAACTTTGTTGAGGTACATAACTTCTTCGAGCAGTAGAGGTGTGGCAAGTGCATCAAATGCTGCAGAATGCACCAGAACAGGTATGGAAAGTGTATAAAATGCTGCAAATGCATCATAATATATCTTTCTTCATAGCCATGGAGATATGGTGGCCCACAGAAAGGTATGGAATGTTCAGAGGTGATGCCAAATATGTAGAGTCTGCAACTACATCCATAGGAAACCGAACAAACTTTCACAAAGAACATAGCTTTCTGTCAAGTCAACTACCATACCCACATGCAGGTCATCATACTATGAAATAAAAACTTTTGCAGTGATAATATGTCATTTTATCCACTCATACAGTTTCTGCTACCCGCCTTCGAGGTAGAAAAATACTTGTGAAATCTGTACAACTTGATACACTTGCCAAATCTGTGTTGTTGGAAGAAGCTATATACTTAAACGAAGAACTGTTTTGCACCCGACCTCAAAATCCATTACAATTCCCAGCAATAAAACAAAGAAGTTCAACCAACAAATATCCAACCAACCTTTTCAATGAACCAAAGCATCAAACCAAAGAAGTTCAACCAACAAATATCCAACCAACCTTTTCAATGAACCAAAGCATCAAACATAGGGAGAAAACAACCCAAAACATACCTGTTCTTTTTCTCGCTTTTTTCATCCTCTCGAAGTTTCTTCTTTGTATAAACGGTTTTGTTTTACTCGAGCTCATGTCACATAAAACTAGGCTCTATTTCATCCGCTTTCACACCCATTCTAAGTTGTCTTACATGTCCACGACCAGGAACATTAGAATGAAGGCACCCTAAAGTGCAACTTTGATCATAGAGAGAAATGGAAAATAAGTATTTAAAAGCAACACTGGATGGTCTTCCGTAGATTTTGTGTTGATTCGCTTTAATGATAGATGTTCGATATTTTCACTATTAATGCCAATCTTTTGAATATGTACCAATGCGACTACCAACATCGTGATAAAATTCTATATCCGAAAGGCATTCTCAACTGACATCTAAGATATGCAATAATATTAGAGGGACATGAAGTCTGTACTGCGGGTGACACGCTCGCGGAACTTTGCCGCTTTTAAGAAACTAAACCGCACAACCAAAATAAAATAAAAGTATTTCTCAAGAAATTCAAAAATGCAAAAAGAAATTACTGCATCCCATAATATTCGGCCTCGTCATTCATTTTAATGGGAGATGTCCTAGTTATTTGATCTTAAAATGAAGAAGACTTGAAAACTTGAATAATTATTGCAGTGAAATGTTATGTGTCGAAGCAAACCGGATTAATTTGCAACACATAATAAAGGATTATTTATGTAAAAATACACATATAGACGTTAAAGTAGTATAAAACATTGAACATCAGACATAAACACAATAACTTGATAAAGGAGTTCACCCCACTCCTCGCACATCTCCTCGGTACAAATTTTCCAATGAATCATTATTATTAAATTGCTCAAAGTGCTCAAAAACATGCCTATAATGCTCAAAATGACAAATCGACCGCTCCAATGGCTTCAGAGCCGGCCCCAAAACCCCTGTCTTGGTTCTTTCGGCACCTGAAACGTCGAAAAATGAAGAAGATAGCCTTCTTGAAATATCCCTCTTCAACTTTACTGGTTTCACAATTCGCACTCCTTGTGCTTCAAACTCCGCTCACACTATTTTGCTGTGAAAAATCCCGGCGATCGGCAATCGCGCTAATGGTGCAAACCGTAGGATGGTTAAGGCGCTTCCAAATTTCTAACCTCGACATTCGGTCATGTGGCTCATGCGACGAAAGGTTGAGAAAAATGGTGGTTAGTCGTTGTATAACTTCCATGTAAACCCCCACGTGGTTATACCACCGGTCAAACGGATTACATACACGCATTAACCAAAGTTCAAAACTCCCGCGCGCAATTTTTAATACAAAGCAAACACATATATATATAAATAAAAAAAAAAAAAAAAAAAAAAAAAAAAAAAAAAAAAAAAAAAAAAAAATATGTTATATATAACATATGGTTATAACATATGTTTTGTATGGTGTGCGTATTATGTTCGGCTGGGCCTACCGCCCCCTTTCAAAAAACAATACAACCTTCAAACATAAATATAAACGCGCCAACCCATATGACAAGGAACAATGGGCGCCATAGTGGTTAGCGGAGGCTTTACAAAGTTCATGCTATGGGAGGTCCAGGGTCGAACTCGACTCTTTAGCAAAACAATTTTACATATAAACATAATGTCCAACGAATGAACGACATGTGGCGCTCCCGGGTTGGGCCACGCGGTCTCACATTATTCACCAAAACTCTGTCAACACCCGATTGGTCAACCACCAGCCAATAATAATGTGCCACACCTTCCTCCGCCACGTCATCATGATGGTACTGGCTGCTTTCCATCGTGTATTGCATGGACTGCACTTTACGTGTACAAATAACTTCCAAAATTTTTCCTGCTTGGCTTGGCGACGATCGCTGACATAACTCCTTCATACTGACTCCATGGTAAAAGTAAATATACCTACCGAATCAGGGAAGACGAAGACAAACGCAATGTCACTCTGCTTTTCATCGACTCGGTTAATTTTGAAAATTGAGCAAAATTTATCCCCCTCGACACACTCATTGGGAAGCTTTTGACCTCCAAAAGACTATCTCATTATATGTGAAGATGAGGGTATACTTCCCCCACCCTTCCAACCTCAACCCACCTGGCCTTGCTTGGATTCATCCCAATAAGACCAACTCAATCCATCTCAAGGATACAACCAAAGAAGTTGTTGACATTCATAAGGTCAATGAGGTTTTGGAACCTTCAAAAAGAGAAAAAAAAAAAAAAATCATCTATGGAAGGAATTCGAACATGCTCTCCCTTTGATCATCAATCAGCCGGAGGCTCATACAACTTCAAATTCTCAACATTAACAACTCCATACACTGCAGATATATGGAGGCAAATCTAAACGAAAAGCAGTTTTACCAATCTTGGGCCGACAATTTTGAAGGGACCATATCAATTGGTTTCAACTTTTTACCTTCTTAGTTTCCTTGTTGATGTAAAGCCACACTTCATCACTCAACTTTGAAACTATGATCAACTCGATGCTTGTCATGTCTCGCTTTGTACTCATTCGACTTCTTTCTCCAACCGCTTTTTGCACCACCGATGTATCAATTTAATTTGTTCGATGAACTTCTACCCGACAATATCATTTCCCATCAACAACAATATTCTTCCCAAAGATGAAATCTAAAGTACACTTTGGGAAAATAGCCAAAACAACTAAATGATGTATCGCTATGCCGGCGAGTGCTTGGCTCCGGATTGTATGCATGTTGAATCTAGTGTAAATGTTCATCCAAAGCTTAGGATGCTTAATGCAATAAGAACGAAGAAGATGAACCATCGCATAATTCACCACCTCTCGTCTGACCATCTATCTCAGGATGAAAATCTATGCTCTTTTGAACTTGGCGTCCATGAGTGCCCACAAACTCGGCCAAAAAACTTTCCAACAAATCGAGAATCCCCGATCAGAAATGATAGACGGCAAACCAAAATGCACTCCAAACATTTTGAAAGAACAACTGTTGTTTGCCCTCACATACCTGCTTAGTACAAGGGATCAAAATACAATATCTTGCTAAAATGATCAATCACAACATAAAGATAATCATGACTTTTTCTCGACATAGGTAAACCAATTAAACAAAAATCCATGGAAATACTTTCCCAAGGGTGAGAAGGAACTGAAGTGGAGTGTACAAAACCCAACTTTTGATTACTAGGTTTACTAGCACACAACGAACATCCCCTAACATATCGTGAAACACTTTCGTCATCTTAGGCCAGTAGCAATAACTCTGCAAATTTGCTAACGCTCGCCATACACCAAAGTGACCAGCAATATGAGAAGAATGTGTTTTTCTTATGATGTTGATTCTTTTTCCATGAGGAATACACAACTTGCCAAGATGATACAAGAGATTATTATGCAAAATGATAACTACCCTTCAACATGGTTAGAGGCACAAAGTTTCATTGCTAATTCCTTAAAGTCAGTATCCAAAGCATACTGCTCCACATAACTTCTATGCATTATAGACTTTTCTAAGAATAAATCAAGCACTAACAATAGGCCTCGACAACATATCAACTACTTTATAAAAATTCCTTTATACTTAATAACCAAATGGAAATCAAGAAGAAATCCTATCCATCTCAAGTGCCTAGTTTATCGTAGCTTTGATCAGATTGGAGATATTTCAAAGGTTGATGATCTTTGTGTATAATGGTTTCTTTTCCAACAAATAATGTTTCCATTTCTAACACTTTGAACCAATGCATATACCTTATCATAAGTAGGATAATTAATCATAACACCATTAAACGTCTCAGAAAGAAAACAAATTGGCTTACCATAACAAGAAAACATCATCTCCCATCGCATAATTACTTTGCGACCGCTTTGGATTTCAAAGGTTGTCTAATTTTGGAAGTGCAAGAACCTACAATAACCGATATTTCTTCAAAGTATCAAAGCCCGCTGCTGCTTGCCTCCCATTGGAAACCTTGCTTGACACTTGTCACAAAGCAGTAGTGGAGCCGTTAATGACCTAAAAGTTAGCCATGAACTTTCTCCAATATTGGGTCAAGCCCCAAAACTTTCTTTACCTCTCACATTGGCTGGTCTGGACCATTCCAAAAATAACTTTAACTTTGAAGGATCAATTTTTTACTCCC
Organism: Picea sitchensis; assembly: GCA_010110895.2. Classification (NCBI taxonomy): domain Eukaryota; kingdom Viridiplantae; phylum Streptophyta; class Pinopsida; order Pinales; family Pinaceae; genus Picea; species Picea sitchensis. The sequence continues at coordinate 229,153 of SNQJ01S0002742.1, read as the reverse complement.
ACCTCTACCAACAATATGACCTAAGTAGATAAGCCAAGTTTTACCAAATTCACATTTGGACAACTTCAAAATAACTCGCTCTTTCCTCAAAACATCCAAAACTTTTTCACATGTTCAATATGCTCTTCACGAGATTTAATCGAAAAATCAAAATATCATCTAAGTAGACAATAACAAAATCATCTTAAAAGGTCTCAAGACATCATTCATTACTCGCATGAAAGTAGCAGTATTGTAAATTCCAAAAGGCATTACCATCCATTCAAACAAACCTTTTGCTTAGTCTTAAAAAGTCGCTTCCATGTGTCACCTTTCAAGAATCGGACCGATGGTAACCACTTCTTAAATCTAGCTTAGTGAAATATATTGCATTTTTAATTGATCAAGTAAATCATCAATACATGGAAGAGGATAATTTTAATTGTTATCTTGAAACAAAGCCCCGAAATCAACACACACATTCGCCATGTTCCATCCTTCTTGGAACCAACACAATCAGAGAACCACATGGCTAAGAACTCGGCACAATTACCCCCTTTGTCTAACAAATCCCTCGAATAAAGCTTTTAATCTCAATATTTTCCATAATCCATATTCTATACATACCAATATCGTAAGTGGACAATCTTTGTTGTAACTGAATTTCGTGTTGTATTCCTCTTTTTGGAGGCAACCTCTTAGTTTCTTTAAACATGTCGTCATACCGGTTAACAACTTCAAACAAATTTTGATTTTAACTAGTATCACAACCTTGAAATGCTTCATATTCTCAACATCATTTTAGGTTTGATCATTAAGAGAACAAAGTTTTACTTTGCATTAACTAACCTCTTCATTTGCCCCTCGCATTAATGAATGATAAGTTCATTTTCTTAGTGTGAGCTCTCGATAACATACTCACCCCCATTCTTAAACAAATGATACTTGTTTTATCGATGATAGAATATAGCTTTCCTATCGCATAAAATAAGGACTTCCAAAAACAATTCCACATATATCCAACGATATCACATCCAACTCTACTTCATCAAATAAAATTGGCAGCTATAGAGAACCTAAGTTTACACTTCGTTACTTGTAACTTAGCATTATCACATATCCAACCAAGAGGGTATGGCTTAGGATGTGGACTAGTTTCCACTTAAGTTTCTTTACAGTCTCTCCCGAAATAAGATTTGCTTTCTAGACCTTTAATCAAACAATGTATCAATCTTTGTATGTTTTGAAATGACCTTTATATGAAAAAGTTCAATTTTGCTTTTCCCTGCTGGAGTTACATTGACATTTTGCATTACTTGAAGAGCTAGTACTTGCAACAAAATTATTACCTTGGTAACCTATCACTGTGATCTTCGTCTCATCACTGCATTTAACCCGAAATCTTGTACAATACCACAAACTGCCTTTGACTTCCTTTGTTGTTGTTGCCAAACTTTGGGTCTGCAAGGCCAGATGAAGCTTCCAACAATGGTCTTCATCGATGGCCATCCTTTGAATGTTGTTTACATGTGAACTTTTCACCTTCCTTCTTCACAAAAACATTCTTCCCGGGCTTTGAATTTCTTCTTCCCTTTGTCTCCTGGATTGTATGTCTTCTTGAAACCTCTTCATGAGAATTCGTTCTTTCCCGGCTTCCAAATGAGTAATTGCATACAAACTTCATCTAGATTCGTGGATTAAACATAAGTATAGTATGCCTCAAAATAACTATGCAGCACCAATATATTTGAGCAATGTTTCCTCAGGAAGACAAATCAACTCCCAAACCAAAGCACGCCTTCTAAACTCCCGATTGAAACTTTGTACATTCTGGCCCTTTGCTTTGCTTGTCTAAAATTACCATTCCATGGTTGTTTATAAGCTAATGGATAAAATTGTTTCTTAATTGCCATTATGAAATCATTCCAAGAAAGTAAAAATTTTCCATTCTTTTTCATTTCCTCCTCGGTCTTAGATTCCCACCAAACAATTGCTAAGCCATCTAATATTACCGAAGCTAACTCAATTTTAGTTTCATCATCTTGACCTTTTGTATTCTAGAATAGACTTCAATTTGACGATCCCAGTTATCTAACTTTTCGGCGCTAACTTCTCCATTATAAAGTGGCAACTCAAATTTATATCGCTTTAATGAAGGAATTTGCTAAGGAGTTTTACCATGTCCATTAGGAAGATGTTTCGAACTTTTAGCGAAGAAGAAGAAGAAGATGAGGATGATGATGATGAGGAGGGTGGTGAGAAGCACCATTCCCTCCATCTCTCACTGGAGTCTTGTCACCACCGCCTCCCCTTATGCATTGAAGGGTTAGAGCCTTTCACCATGGACATCAATGGGTTCGTCTATTACGACTTCTATCATATCTCTCAACTGTATAGATAGTCTCCGCTCAAGTTTTGCTTCTTCATCCTCGAACACGTCGATGATCTTCGTGACAAAGGCGCTTGGTGAATGTCTCTACAACTTGCGGTGAATGAAACCGCTTCCTCCTCGGCCGGATAAGAACTTGGCTCCACAAGTTGACCTTCTCCTCTCAGGAGTTTCAAACTCTTGTGAGAATCATAAACAAAACTTGCAAATAATCAAGTCTTCAAAACCGTTCTATACCAACTTGATCTTAAAAATGAAGAAGACTTGAAAAACTTGGAATAATTATCAAGAGAAATGTTATGTGTTTTAATGCAACTGGATCAATTTGCAATACATAATAAAGGATTACTTATGTAAAACACATATAGACAACATCATAAAACATTGAACATCAAAGACATAAACACAACAAGTTGATAAAGGAGTTCACCCCCACTTCGGGCTACATCTCCGGTCCAACTTCCACGATCATTATTATTAAATTGCTAAAAGTGCTCAAAAAAAATGCCTTAAAATGCTCAAAATGTCAAACTCCATCAAGCTTTCAATGGCCCAGAATATCCAAGAACCCTTGTCTGGGCTCTTTTGTCACCTGAAACGGTCGAAAAATGTAAAAGATAGCCTTCTTGAAATCTCCTTCTTCAACTTTTAGTCGTTCTACAACGCACTCTTTGAAGTTTCAAACCCGCTCACATGCTCTATTTAAGCTGTGAAAACTTGGCACCGGCACAAACGGCTACTAACGTAAAAATCAGATCGACATACCTGAATCTCTAACCGCCGACATCGTCATATGGGCCCATGCTACCTAAAGGCTGGAGTAAAATGGTGTGGTTAGCTCAGTTTGTATAACTTCCTGCGTAACCCCCACGTATTAAACACTCAACAAAACCGGGGATACATTACTCATTTAAACTTTGGTATATCTGGGAACTCCTCACGCTGCTTTTAATACATGAGCGAGTAATAACGTAAATGTATTTGGTAATACATTGCAACATAACAGCATCGTGATAAACTTTGTTTCATAATCGCCGATATGTTATATATAATATATGGTTATAACATATGTTTTATACATATGGTATACAATATGGGTCGGGTCTAAGCCCCGACCCACCCCCTTTTCAAAACAATACAACCTCAAACATAAATATAAAGGCGCCAACCCATATGACAAGGAACAATGGGCTGCATAATGGTTAGCTGAGGTTTTATAAAGCTTGGGCTATGGGAGGTCCAGGGTCGAACCCCTGACTCCCAAAACAATTTTATATATAAACATAATGTCCAATGAATGAGAGACACGTATTTCCTCGCTAGCCAATGGCCCTCACATTTATTCGGCCTAAAACGGACACTTGTCAACACCCGATTGGACAACCAAAACCAATACAAATGCGCCACATCTTCCCTTTGCCATGTCATCATGATGGTATTTACCTCACACATGTCCTATCGACCATTTTGACAGACAAATACCTTTCCAAAAATTTTGTTGTTTGGTTTGGCGGACAGATCACGATAACTCCTTCATACTCTAATTGGCTTATGCGAAAGAACATAATCACTAAAAATCAGAAGACGAGACTCGACGCAATGGCAATTTTTCGCCGATTCTAGCACTTTGAAAATGAGAAAATTTTGATCCCCTGATCATTATTAAAACCCATCATTTTGAAATATTAAAGACATGACATCAAGGTTCATTAACGACATCGCCAGGAACTATGTTGAAGCTTTGAACAAACTAAACCGCATTAAGGAAAAAAAATATACTAATAAATATAATTTCACAAATTTAAGATGCAGGACAAAAACAAATTACCAGATCCCATAATAATTGCCTGTCTATTCATTTTAATTGGAGATGTCCTCGAGCTTTCCAGTTATTAAAGCCCATCTTTTCGAACCTGTCTGCTCGGTTCTAAATTTTCAAAGAACATTTAATGTGTATTGGGAAGTGCAGAAGGTAGTGGGGATGGAGTCCTATGTAACATACGTTACTACTATTGTTCTGTTTTTGTTCATGAGCGTATGTAAAACATACGCAAAGAAAAGTAATTCGAGAATGATAGTTGTTTTGCAGGAGCCCTTGAAATTCAAATACTGCGCAAGCCCAATTTTCATTTTGTATATCGCAGAACTATCCGTGCTATTTGTAGGACATAGAACAGCAGGGACCGAACCTAGAGCCCGCCATCCCAAGAACCCATGATCCAAAAAATGTTCACTATTTTTTTTTTGTGTTTTTTGTCCACTAGGGTATGTAAAAGGCACGTAAAGTAAACTATTTCGACAATGTTAACTTTTTTGGACATGATGGCCTTCAAATTGAAATAGCTCGCAAGTCTGATTGTCAATTTCTATATTGCCGAAGTCTCCGATTGTCAATTCCGATTGTCAATTTTCAGCTGCCTACCCTAACAACACACGATGAAAAAACTGATTAAGTATGGGATGACGGCTCCATGCAGGTTGTATATATCTACTCTATAAAATTACATATTTCCTATGTTTAATCTATGCTGTCCAAGAAACCTATAATTTGATAAATTTCAATGATTTATGTCCAGGAGCCCTATTGTCAAAGAAAACTAATTCGAAAATGCTAATGTATACACCATAGTTCGATACAACCTATCTGCGAAGGCGCATCCATAATACTGGCTAAGTATGGAACCCAACTGCGGTCGGTTGGAATGATCGCGAAACTCTCGCTGCTGACCGATTGTCAATTTGTATATCGCGGAACTCTCCGATTTTCAATTTTCAGCCACCTACCTCGTCAACCCGTGATGCAAAAAATGGCTAAGTATGGGATGATGGCTCCGCGGTCCAGGAAACCTATAATTTCATAAATTGCATTCTCTTCTGCCCAGGATTATTTTAAAGAAAATTAATTTGGGAAATCTAATGTATACACCGAACACGACCTGTCATAGTCCGATAGAACCTATTCACGAAGCTGCGTCCATAAAAGTGGCCAACTATGCAACCAAACGACGGTCGCTCGAAATGACCACATAAACGTGAAAAACTAGAGTCAAACGCAGTTTACAATAGGAAAGTAAAAGGGAGAGAGCAACTATATCTCCCACACAGCTAAATCCATTGTCATAACTATAAAACCATAGTAACACAGAATCCATGTAAAAAGCATTGGCATCCATGAAATATATTTTGAGGCCAACAAACTTTTCTTCAATTACACCGCCTACAATTCTTTAGTCTATTATTTTATCTTAATAGTATTGTATTATTTTATCTTAATCGTATTCTTCAATTACACCACCTACAATTCTTTTGAGGCCAACAAACAAATGCTATTTACACCGCCTACAATTCTTTAGTCTGTTATTTTATCTTAATAGTATTCTATGCAAACTGTAGTGAAAAACAAAATGCGACCAAAGATCCAACCGCATATGCAACATCCCAACATTTGCAAACCCTAGCCAAACAAGAACAAACACCAAACAAGAACCCATATAAGAAGCACTAAAAGGCCCAACTGTAGGCGCAGGACCGATACCCTGCAAAGCCAAATCAAGCAACAATAAACAAAATACATAGAAGAAAGAAGCAAGAAACAACCACCCCCCCCAGGAACGATGTTGTTCCAATCGCAATTGCAGAAACCCAAATGTCCAAATTGCAACAACAGAAATAGGCAAGCAAGAAGAACGACAACATGCAAATAGGAAATCAATGGCATGCAAAAAGCAAGCATGGACCACCGAACCAACAACGCTGCTGGAGCATAAAAATTTAAGAAAAAGAAGAAAATTTCTTGTAACAAGCCTGTTAAGTAGCCATTCAACACAACCAAGCCTGTTAGGTAAACATTTAAGTTTGTCAGAAATTCATTGTAAACATTTAAGAAAAAAATTCAATGTGGCAGGACTCTGACGTATCCCAAAAAGAAAAATTATATTTTTTGTAACAATAGTTCGAACACCATAGAATGTTTTGGAAATCCAAACTTTGGATATGCCACCATATCTAACATTGCCATAAATTTACCTAGCATAAAATGCTAAACCAAACATTCGAATTAATGCTAGCATTAATCTACCATCAACAAATGCATAACAAAATATATGATTCAAAAAATACCATATACGATCAAATACTTTGGATATGCCAACATATATAACATTGGGAATAACGAAGCCGACAATAAGACCTCCAATCCCTTGTCCAATTGTATCATGACAAATATAGTACTTTTTTTATATAAAAATTGATGTTTTCAGTTCCCTGGTTCCAACAATAGATAATATGGAAATATTTGTGGTCAAAGGACAGACTAATATGAAGTCAATGATTTATCGATTTCTATAGTCCCTCTATGCCTACGATAAGGACTAATAATGAACAAAAATGCAATACGATCTGAGGAAACCACAGGAGCACTTGGACAAATTTAAGGAAGGTTAAAGGTTTGCCTTGGCGTGGATTTCAGGTGCATACTCAAGCGGATAGTGAAGTCTATCTAGGGTGAAATTTGGAGAGAATTTTCAAAGGTATTGTAGGCGAGTTCCTGGGGTATTTTAGGCCGAGTTTCAGGCCATATTTGAGGAAGACTTAAGGCCTGTTCCGAGGCCTATTCCGGGGCACAAATAAGGTCTGGTTTGAGGTGAATTGGAGGATAGTTCCTAGGATGGGATAAGGTCTTTCCTAAGGCGAGTTTGAGGACAATTCTGAGAAGATTGTGAGGTGAATTGAAGTTTAGTTTAGCACAAATTTCCAGTGGTATCTAAAGCTTAGAACAAATTTGTTTGGCAAGGGTTTCAAGTCTGTCTTTTAAGCAAACTACAAATCTTCTACAAGAGTATTTTGGGCATGAATTTAAGGACTAATCTAAGGTGAATTTAAGGATTTTCCTGAGGTATTACAAGCCTATTCTCGAGTGTAAACCCTGAGGTATGAAAGCAAGTTTCCAAGTCATTTCTAGGCATAAGTTTGAGATCTATTTGAGAGGAGTTTCAGGACTATCCAAAGAAGAGATATTTTAAGGAAAATCCAAGCAAATTTTAGATCTGGTTAAGAGAACTTTAGATAATTCTCAACACAAGCCAGAGTTCTGTTTGGCATGAGTTTGGGAAAATATTTAGCACAAATCTAAGGAACCGTAAGCCCAAGTTTCTAATCCCTTCTCGGTGTCGTTTTGGGTGTATTTTCTGAGGCAATAATGCAAGATTGAAGCCTGGTCTAATAGCTATTTTTCAGTATTGATCAAGGTCTATTTTTAGAGCATAATTTTGGAGTGAATATCATGGCTATTACAGAGTTATTGAAACATGTGATAGACCTATTATTTTGTGCAGTTTCAGAGTAACCTTTGGCAAGGTCTATGTATTTTTGACATCCATATTAAGAATGTTATAGGTCTAACATTGAGGAGTTGTTAGAAGTGGTTTTGGAAAACAACCAATGCAATGTCTTGAAAGAAATTGACCCACCAAAGAAGCTAAAATAATGACCCAAAGAAGGTAATAAAGGCAACACATGAAGAGTACAGATCCATGGTGAAGGCAAGGGATTCACCTTTCAAAGTCTGGTTTGATCAATGATGTTTTCTGGTAGAGGATTATGGAGGGTAGGACTTATTTTTAGTGAATTGTGAGCATCTTGACATCACTATTTGGTGTGTATTTGAGTGAGGGATTTGAAGCATATTGGTTGAGGACCTAGAGTTGATATTGAACCAGACCATATTGTGAGAATAATTTTGAAAAAAGGGTGGCAGGGTGGTGCAAGGTAGGAGATCAAGATCTCCTTTAGGTAGGTGCCTGAGAAACAAGGGTGGTTGGGTGGTGCACCGGAATATTGGTGTCTTCAGTCAACAAGATTGGTGCTTGTAGGGGAGTTGCAACTTCCTTTGAGTTGGTGCTCATAAAGCCAGGGGGTCGGTGCCTCCTTCCATTCGGTGCTGGTAAATCAGGGAGTTGGAGCTTCCTTCAGGTTGGTGCCAGTAAATTAGGGGGTTAGTGCCTCCTTCCAGTGGGTGTTGGTAAATTTTGGAACTTGGTGCTTCCAGTGGATGTAATCTTCAAGATATATATTAAAAACGTTTGGTGGTTTTCTCCCGTTTGGGTTTCCACATAAAAAATATCTTGTGTATTATGTTTGAGGTTATGCATTGTTGATAAGTTAATGTTTACATGTTGTGATTAAAAATGGTAAAATGTGATCAATACTAATCCAACCCCACTCTCATTATTGGTGAATATTCCAATAATTGGTATCAGAGCGAGTTCCTTTAGCAAATGTGTAATAACTGAAAGGAAAATCCTTACAAACACTCATGGACATAACACCACTATTTTATAAGACATATTATGAGATATGGAGCACACAAATGAGAGTGTTTTTACATGCATAGTGGTTTGACATTTGGAACTCAATTGTTTTAGAATACACCACTCCAAAGGAACCTCTAAAGATTGTAGCCAAAAATGAATAAAAATTAACAACAAATTGGCAATGGATGCCATCTTGGATGGATGATATAATTTTGTAAAACTAAAAGTGGGACAATGCTCATTAGACAAAGAGATTTGGGATAAGATACATAATTTCTACTCTAAGGAATCTTGTCTTACAATTACAGATCTAGAGCATGCTGATCAAGATAAAGAAGATGCTAAGATAGAATGAGAAGAAAGAAGCTCATTAGTTCAGACAGATCCAAAAGAAGAAATTGGTGATGGTATGGTAGATCGTAAAACATAATTCTTGTGTTCCCTAGAAGAAATTGAAAGACGAAGAAAAGAACTTGACAAAGCATAAGAAGAAGTTGCTCGCTTAAAAATCAAGGTAAAGGAAGTATAAAGGAGAGAATAAATTTTGACAAGTCATCTTCAAGAAATATTTTAGGAGTTGAACCAACTTGAAGCAAAATTTAATCAATAAGAAAGAATGTTTGAAGAAGAAATAATCTCCTTGAAAACCCAACTCGAAGAAGCAAGGAGAACAAAAGAAGTAATGAATATCCAGATGATGAAGAAAGAAGAAGATTGTGAGAAGATTGAAGAAGAAGTTGTCTCATTGAGGGTTGAAGTTGACAATCTCAACAAGAACTTGAAGAGCTCTCAAGTACTAGAAGACATTCTCAACCATCAAAGGTCACCATTTGACAAAGTAGGTTTTGGATACATTGGTGAGGCCTCATGCAAATAAGATGAAAATGGAAATATCAACAAGAGCGTTGAAGAAAGAGAAAGATCCATACCACCAATAAAGAAAGTTGAAGAGAAGTGTTCTAGGTCTCCATAAAGGAAGAATGAAGAGAATGCTAAGAATTATGCAAACATACTTACACATTCCTATCAAGGAAAATATTACAAAGGAAGGAATCATGGTAAAAAAGAGTCAAAGCGAAATGAATGCAAAAGAGGTGTATCTCCAAGAAAACCTTCTACCCCAAGGTATCAAAGTTTCTTTCGTGGTTACTGTTTTATTTGCAATAACTTTGGACACAGGGCTGTAAATTGCAGGGCATATAGTGATAGAAGGTTTCACAATTACTTCGAGATTGATAATGTAAACCATGAAAGAAATCAAAATTCCACTGGCCTCTTGCAACTGGATATTGAATGTTACAAGTGCCATAATTTTGGCCACAAATCCAGGAACTGTAGGAGTAAGTTGATACCATCCCAAAAAAAATCAATAGAGGCTCATTTCTCTAAACATAAGAAAGGACATACGAAATTATGGAGAAGAAAAGTGAAATCTAAAGAGTAAAGCATAGAAGAACCCAAGGTTCCTACTCATGAAAAAGACAAATATGCTTAGTTCAATGAAGATGGAATATTATAAGGAAGTCCTAAGGAACAAACTATCATGGCTAAGCCAAGAAATACAACCAAGAGTGATCCAATACATTGTGAAGACAACATAATGGAAGCACTGGGAAATGTTAGTGAGGAAATAGATTCATACAATGACTTAGATACATGAGAAGAGGCAGATCAATTTTGAGAGGCTTTGTAAGACAACCTTGTTTTATGGTAAAGTTCATATTGGTCTTTGGTTCAAGACAGTCTTGAAAGAAGCTTATGGCATATTTATTCATGTATAAATTGCAGAAAAGAAAATGAGCTACCTTGTATGTGAAAAGGTGCAAGAAACTAGGATTCCCTTGAGAAGACATTATTTTAGGGGTCTGATTTGGGACTGTACTGATGGCTGGTTGAAATGAAGAGTTTGTGGAAATTTTGAAGGATAATAGATATTTTAGTAGTTCTATGTATTGGCCAACATATTTTTTCAAATTTAAAGTCTTGAATGACCTTCCATGCAAGTCATGTAGCTGATTTTTCCGAGAAAATGCATTGCTGTTTGAGGGGAATCAAAGAGGTATTGTTGTCTCAGTAGAAGAAGTGTGTTTAACAACAAAAAAATATGTTGAATAAAGTGTGCACCTAATCTAGTTTGTGTTAGTAAGAATGTTCCTAGAATTTCCCCTTGGAAAGAGGAAAACAACTCTGTAATGTGCCATCAACAAAATGAAAATGGAATAGAAATGATGGAGTGGACTGTCAATCATTTTGAAATTCACCTCAAGAGAAGATCCAAGTGGAGGAATTGAGAATACAAGCAATTGCAGGAACCAATCTAAAGATCAAGGCAAAGAAAGATGTGCAAAATGACAATTTAATGTTTGAGTTCATCTTTGAAAAAAGAGTTATAGTATGTCTTGATTTGAAGAGATCAAGAGGGAGTTAATAAATCCAAAGAAGTCCAAGCTAAAAGACATTTGGTAATTGAAAATCTAGTCCTTTCAAAGTGGAAGTTAATGTATTTGTTGATCAGAGTATGGGTGCTTTGTAGTTGTTCGAAGAAGGACTCATCTATTTACTAGAAATAAAGAGTATCCTTAGTTATACTCATAAGTATGCTAAGAAGGGTCCACAGATGAAGAATAAGTGAAAAGGGACAATACCTTCAAAGGGGGAGCAACACAACAAGAAAGGTCAATGCAAAGAATGACAAGGCATATTGACAAGTGGAACCAACACAATCACAATAAGGAAAACTGTAAGAGGCACAACAAGACATGGGGAGAGAAACTGTCAGGGGGAGTTATACTATTAGGGGGAGTTACCCTTTTCCATTGATGTCAAAGGGGGAGAGAAATATTAGGAGCATGATCACAAGGGGAGTAGGAATTTTTCCATGAATGAAAAAGGGGGATATTGTTGAATGGTGTTGTCATTGCTGTCAAAGTCAATCGTTGGTAATCAACATGAAGAACACATCTTCCTTGTGTTAGTTTTTCTTAAATTTTCAGTAGCAATAAATTTACTACAATATTTTTATCTTCATTTAACATTCAATAACCATATACTGAAAATACAAGAAGGATCTAGAAGCAAATAGACAAGCACAAGAAGACACAAAGATTTATCTTGGGAAAAACCCAAACTCAGGGAAAAACCAAACCAAATTTTCTTAGAGAGAATCTTTCCAATAATACAATACAACCATGAACAAGCTCTATTCATAAGAGAAAAATCAATAATGAATAAAACCCGATAAAAAGAACTTATCTCTTGTCCTTGTCAAACCCTAGCGAGGGTAGAAAACTGTGTCCCAACCCTAACACAACTCTTCTAGAGGTAGCGTACAAGATAAACCACCAAGAACCGCCAAGAACCCCAGTTGCAACATCTCCTAGGGCTGCCTCAAAATTACGCCTCCTTTTCTTTGCTGAGATGATGAGTTGAGTGTGTTAAATGAGCAAAGGTGTCACCTTTATTTATACTAGTTCAGTCATTTTACTGGGGCCAACTTCTCTTCCTGTAAATTCTATTTCCACTTTATTATTTTCATGTGGGCCAACTTCTCTTCTTGGAAATTCTATTTCCACTTTATTATTTTCATGTGGGCCGACTTCTCTTCCAGGAAATTCTATTTCCACTTTATTATTTTCCTGTGTGTCGACTTCTCTTTCAAGGTGTTTTTCAACTGTTCAATGGTCTTTCTTTGACTTCTTGGAATCTTCCCCTTTAAGAAAAGTTATCCAGGAGGAAATACCCCCCGCTACTACAAAAACATCAGAACTCCCTCTTAGCGAGGGAGGTATTCTTCCATGATGTTCTCCTCTAGTAGTCCCAATCACAACCATCCATTTCACATGGCATGGGAAAGATTACTACCATAGTCTCAAGACTGCGCTGCAAGTATATATGATGTTTCTCCTCTCCTAGTAGTCCCAATCACACCCATCCACTTCACATGGTATGGGAAATACTACCACCATAGTCTCAAGACTATGTTGTAAGTATCTATGATGTTTCTTGTCTCCTAGTAGTCCCAATCATACCCATCCACTTCACATGGTATGGGAAAGACTACCACCATAACCTCATTCACACCTAGCCACTTCACATGGCTTAGGAAAGGCTACACCATGGTCCCAATCACACCTAGCCACTTCACATGGCGTAGGAAAGAGAATGCTACAAGTCCCAATCACAAATAGCCACTTCACATGGGTTAGGAAAGACTTGTACCAGGATACTCATCACTCCCTCAGTCACTTCACATGAATGATATGGGAATACCTTGGCCAAAGGGAGAGTATCTACCCGCTGTAGGAGAAACATAACAACTCCCTCTCAATGAGGTGGAAATTTTGCATCACACCAATCTTGTATCTGAAGTACTCATACTTCACTCTAGAGAGAGGCTTGGTGAGAATGTCTGTAATATGATCATCTGTGGATATGTATCGGAGTTCAACTACTCCTTTCTGCACCATGTCTCAGATGAAATGGTATTTTATCTCTATATTCTTTGACTTGTCGTGAAAGTATGGATTTTATGAAAGCTTCACACAACTTGATTATCACAATATATCAAAGTTGGCTCCAACTCTAGATAAAATAACCTTGCAAGCAACTTTCAAAGCCGCATTGTTTCACAGCTTGCAACACTAGTTGCTATATACTCTGCCTCTGCTGTATTGATTTCCACTAACAACTATTTTCTTCTCAACCATGAGATCATACATGATCTCAAACTAAAGAAACATCCCGATGTTCTTTTCCAGGCACTCACTACAAGGAAAGAAACCTCTAGAGAAGGTTTTTGTGGAAGTCCCTATAAAAATAGCCCAAAAATCCGTTTATAGCAGAGGACACTAGTGGAGGCGAGCGAGCAGAGGTTTTAGCTGATGTTTTTTATGATTATTTTATAAATAAATAACACACCAGTGCGTTTTCTACTATGGACACACCGATGCTCTAAAAAATGGCGCACCGTGGTAGGGTTATTTAAAAAAAAAACAATACTCTGGTGCATTACTTAAATACTGACGCACTGGTGCACACTGTTGCTCTAAAAAAAGGTGCACCATGGTAGGGTTATTTAAAAAAAATATATACTCCGGTGCGCTACTTAAATATTGACGCACCGGTGCGTCTAATAATCAAGTGCACTATAACAGGGTTAAATAAAAAAAATATTTATCAGGCGTAAAATTCATTTTTATCCTTTTCAGTGCTGTAGAGATATCAAGCACCGATGCAACGTTTGCCTCTCTGAAGCGCCTTGCCGTCGGTGCTTCCCTTGCTTTCCTTCTTCCGTCTGTTTCTCATTGCGTGACTTTTGAATTTTTCCAAACGGTGGGTAAATTGGTTTTTTGGATTACATGGCAACCATGCTTCCCCGACGAGGAAATGTCCAGGAAATGTCTTTATTTATTTATAACTTAAACTTTTAACTGATTAAAATTCAAAATTCAGTTAAATTTCCACTGTTATTTAATATATATATATATATTTTTCTGCACGGTGCATTCGAGTCATTTTTCTCACACCACAGACGGTGCACCGTGAAAATTTACAAAGTGCACCAAAACACCATGTCTATTTTTTTTTAGTGGTGTGTTTGTAAACTCTAAGACACCGATGCATTGGGTAAACTTTAATGCACCGGTGCATAATTACCCAACGCATCGCCGTAAAAAAATAGAGCCTAAATTCCAAAGTACCATAATTAGGAATTTTTAAAAATTATTGGTGCTCCGCGCCGCCTTTCTTGTAACGCACCAGTGCATGTCGGGAAAGGCTGCGCACCGCAGTAAAAAAAAATAAAAAAAATGGTTTTACAGTGCTTTAGGATTTTAAGTTTTTATTATTTTAGGCGATGCGTCGGTTAACCTTAACGCACTGATGGGGTAAGGTTATACAACACACTACGTAAAATAATATAACAAATTTTATATGATGCATTATGTTACATGTGTACATTGTAGACGATGCTCACAAGTAATAAACACATCGCGAGTGGTGCTTGACTATTTTTTGGGCGCACCGGTGATGAAATTTACATAGTTTTTGAAGAAAGTTATTTTTCTATATTTATAAGCAAATTTCTCATTTACAATTTTTTTTTTATGTTTTATGTATCAGACTGATGTATTTAATATGTTAATCATGTAAAGAGGTCGACAACAGAGATAGCAACAACAACAACAAGAGCATAGGGTTGACTTGTACAATGTTGTACGTGATTGGGAGGTGAGGGAGAGGGAGAAGGATTTGTACCCTCACCCTATTACTGTAGTGACCCAAGTCCTCTTGAGGAATGTAGGCCTATTTAAATACTATGAGGAGACTATGTCCCTGAGTGGCACTTCGATTTCTTGGTGCAACTGATCCGTCGATGGGATGTCCATTGAAAGGCTTTCCGTGTCGGTCCTGATCAGTGGTACCATCCCATTGAGGAGGATATATATTTTATCATTGGGATATTTAGGAGGGGGGAGGATTTTTCCCAATTCCATGATGTCCTAGTCGGTGTTGCAACAGAGATTCAACTCATGTACTCTTAGAGATATATTGGGGTTGATGTACTTTTTCCAGCTTATTTTCAGGTCTCTGGTGGACAACTACATATCACTTCTTTCGATGCAGAGGAGGTCAGGTGCCTCTCACTGTTAGTTATGACAATTTTACACTTTACCAGTGATGGGAAGCACATTAGTTGTGCTCTTTTGTATTATGTTGATTCTTTGGTAGAGAGGCCACGATGTATTAGATGGTGTCCCATTTTTTTGTGGCAATTTTGTATAGCTCTAGATAGATGTCGTGCTATGATAAATGGGAGGGAGAACTTCCCTTTTTCTTAAGAGTTGTTTGGTTTATTTTTTGAGAGGTTTCCGAAGATGAGGCCTAATTTTGTCTGTCAACCTTCTAGGCCGATGAATCAGGTGTAGATGCACATGTGGGGTGAGATGATTCCCAAGAGGGGCCAACCAAAGTTTTCGACCAGGATTTCCACTGACGCACTGGGTCTACTAGCTGCCTCACATGTTCATGATGGTGTTGTGTCCTTATGTGGGGTTGGATTGATGAGGATGTATTAACATCCTCTTTACACTGGATGAGCCATCATATGCTAGAGGTAATATTAGTGTTTTGTTTAAATTAATCTATTTTAATTTTATTGTCTTACTTAATTAGAATAAAATTAATTCTAACATGTTCTTTTACTTGTTTTATTAAATTGTTTAATGAATTTGTCTAATTATTGTTGTGTACTATATATTTTGAAGATATTGACACATTCCTTGGGGATGTTCCTCCTCCCCCACCAGATGCAGATGAGGAGATTCCTAAGGCTGTGGCAGGTCAGGGTCTTCAGGTGCATATACCTGGCTGCATGCACAGTAGGCCAGATACTAGATTCAGGTTGGAGTTGGGTGATTGACTTTGTGCACTTTTGGTTGAGGTGGGAGTACGCCCTATGCTGATGTGAGACATCATGGAAAATGATATGCTCTTGGAGCTTTGGAGGGATATTCCACACGATATGATGCCTCTTATGGGTCATATCGTTGGATCTACTAGGTTACTAGTAGTGAGGAGGGCTACCGACGATATACACTCTTCCTCCAGTACCTATTCATCCAGTACCCCATCAAATCACGATGAGGGTGTCCGTGATCCTTCTCCACATTCTCCTCCTCCTCCTCCTCCTTCACCTCACCCAGATGAGCAAGCATCACCTATTCCTCCACCACCTATTTCTCATCAGAGAGTCGACCTTCCACTTCCTCCTGACCATCCATCATCTTCTACTACATACCAGGCCTTCACTACTATTGTAGATATTATTATCACATCGGTTGGACCAAATATGTCATAACTGCTACTTTATATTTGAGAAGCTTGTTCATATATATATATATATATATATATATATATATATATATATATATAGTACTTTTTACGATTTCATGTGTTGATGTACTTAATTTATATATTGATTTTATATATATGGTACTTTTTTTCTGTTCATGTTGATGTACTTAATTTATATGTTGATGTAGTTGTGTATATTGTTAGGTCATGTTAGATATTTTTATTAAATGTGCTTGATAGATGTGTATGATATAACATTGTTCATTAGATGTGCATTTTTCCTGTTGATCATGATGATGTACTTAATTCATTTATATGTTGATGTTGATGTTGATGTGTACATTGTTAGGTCATGTTAGATATGTTTGTTAAATGTGCTTGATATATGCATATGTTAAATGATTCTTTTTAGACAAATCTTGTGTTTTGTTAGATGTGATCACAATGATGATGCCCTATTGGATTATTAGATTTGTGTGCTAGTTAATTAATGATGTTTATATGTGCTAGAGGTATATAATTAGATGATGTTAGCGAATTTAAATGTGTATTTTAGATGATGTTTATGTTTGTTATATGGTTATCGTCATGATGCTTATTTTTATTAAATGATATTTATTATATATTATGTATTGGTGAACTTACAAATCTTACCAATTATATAAAATGCCAACTATAAAATGTTTGGCGAAATTTTTCTAAAAACATGTTGTTACGAGTTTATCATGAAAATAATTCTTAAAATTTTATATTAAACATGCAAAGACATACAAATATCTTCAAATATCAATATAAAATTCTATTTCAATCAATCATTCCATGAAATCACAAATAATTTGAAAGACAAACACATTATGCATCAAACTGACTGTTAACCAACTAAAGTTGTTAAAAGATTTGTTATAATTAACTTTCCATTTCCTCTGTCACAAGATGAATAAAAAACAATATAATTAGTGAAATAAAGATAACAAAAAGATAACACAACAATATAAATGATGAAATAAAACATGTACATATCACTCTCCATTGTCATCACCCTGATTATCTTCCTCGCTTGGCATGATAACAATGTTGTTCTAAAAAATATTTTTTGATATAGGGTCATTTCTCAATATGAACCGCCAATCCTTATCCAACACATATGGGTAAAAAAACACTTGGTTGCAGTGTTTTGGGAAAACATAAGGCTCCTTAGCTTCATCCCACATCTTTCTAGAGTTGATTCATATCATCCCACTATCACAATCTTTCTTTACATTATTCCGATCAAAGGTGTCCCACCACTTGCACCTAAAAACAACACATTAGAAAGAAGAGAAGTCCACTCGAATGATCTCTTGTATCTTTCCAATGAAACCTAACTTCCCCCGTATTAGGTTTTGATTTTGGTGGTTAGCATGACTAGATTGGTCGAACTCGACTTCCACTCCATAATCTTGTGTCATGTGTCCATCATCGACATCCTATGTATGAATATGATGCCCATATGCCCACATAGATAGGAACAAATGCACTTATAAAAAAGAGAAAAAAATCACAATGTCATGTGTCTAATAACCCGACCAATAAAATATAAAATATAGACGTTACAATTCAAAGGTTCATTATGAAGTTAAAAATGTACACACATATATTATTACTGAGTTGATGCACACAATCCCTATGTTTAGTGCATCCTCTTCAACATGCGGGTAACGACTAGATGCACTGTATTTCTCTCTGACTTGGTTAGAAACCCCACTGTTGGGGTATATCATTGGCAAATTTTCTTTTAAATGACCAGGATAAGACATGCTTCTACTATTCAACCATCTGAATTCTTTCCTGTCACTATCCCATTTCCTCCTCTTATGTTCATACAATGTGACCCATGGTTGTGTTGCCTCCGAATTGTAAAGAATGAATTTATTGATGGAATCAATTTATGAATTCAATAATGTATATTTTCATGAAATCAAACCGACATATAGTACATATGAGATCGAAATATACATTATAAATTTTAGTGTGAATAGATATGGTGTAGAAATTTGACAAACGATAAGTCACTTACTCTTTATCAAACGCCTTTTCCCATTCATTTGGAGAAGCTCCCCTTCTGTTTTGTCTTCATCCCTTTCATTGTCCCAAACAACCACACCTGGTGTGTTGTCAATATTCTTGATGTACTCACTATCATAATAGAAAGACTCATATGATATGTACCCCTCTGCGATAGACCCCTTGGGTTTTTCCCTTTGTCAAACAAATCCTTTCAATTTCTTCATGTACCTCTCTAAGAATAACAACCAACGACATGAGACCACTTCAACTAATTCAACCTCATCTACTAGGTGAATTAGAAGATGAACTTGCAAGTCCATGAAACTCATCAACAGTTCCTTCTCGAACATACAAATAATCTCAACTATCTCTTGACGCCACCGTGGAATGCTAGCCATATGAATCTCCTTTGATGTGATCCAATGTAGAAATGCAGATAATTTAGATATGGCGCATTGTAGGTCCTAGGGGAAGTCATGGTTCACACACCCACGCATGACCAAAGGATAATTAAACTACAAAGTAAACACATACACAATTAATTATGTTTTATACCATGGCATAAAAATTAAAAAAAATAATAAAATCATATTTTTGACATACATACCCTTAGAAGGTTCAAATGGTCATGTGATTTCAACCCCCAAAAATTGTCTTCCATAGTGAAGCTATGCCATAGTGAAGACCCTATAAAGAAGGCACCTTCACACCCAATATAATTTCCTTTTCCAAAGAAAGAACATCTTTATTCAAAATCCATGGGACATCACCTTCTTTGAAAGACCAAGAGGGACCAACCTCTCCTCTAATTTCTTGTCTTGGCTAATGTTTCGTTTTAGTTTTTGAAGAAATAGGATCTCTCCTAACAACCAATGTGTCACTTTTTTTGATGATATGTTCCTCCATAAAGAAGATGAAACATTTTTAAATATATGCATGGGATCTAGTAAGTGGGCAATCTTAAGATGCGCCTAATATGGGAGCTCATAAAAGACATATTTCCTTTTCATCCCAATGGGAAATTTCTCAACATAGGTGTCAAATAATTCTGGATCATCGAACATAGGTTCCCCATTTGAATTGAAAATTTCTGTAATATCCTTCTCCTTCTCTCTCTCTCTCATATGCTCTAATCCATTCTGATGCTGTCATTATTGCAGGCATTTGGGTTCTCTAGTTTAACATTGAAAGCAGATGTTTCTCTTTTGTAAGGGTGTTGTTCTGGGAGAAATACTTTGGAGTAGTCGTACACTGGATTTCATAGGTGGTTGGACCACCTAGCCTTTAGAGAAGGTCCAAAAAATTTACATCCATGATACCCTTTTTTTACAAGACCTGCAAAATTTTTAATGTATACAAAGCACACTAGTGTTGAAGATTAGAACAATCGCAACGAAATAAATATTCCAAAAAATATTTTTACGTATATAAACAAATCAATAAACATGTAATTTACCAGAGAAAACTCCTAATCCTGGATAATCATGTCTGGTGTAAGAACATATGCCATACAACATAAAACTCTCTGTTGCGATGGGTCTTGATACATTGTATACATGTATCCATTCCCATAATTCCTTCAATTCATCTACCAATGGTTGTAGGTAGACATCCATATTATTCACTTGTATTCTACCAGGGAATATAAGAGCCAACATAATATGTTCATTCTTCATGGAGAATCATGGGGGAATATTGTTATTGATCACTACTACAGACCAAACCAAATAGTTGGTGTTTTGGAGGGAATATGGGTTGACGCCATCCATGCCTATGCTGAGTCGTAGACTTCGTACTTCATCCTTGAATTTTTTGGGCCATGTATCCTCTATATGCTTCATGGCTATTGAATCTATTGGGATTCACATAACTCCCGACTCACTTTTGTGTGAGGCGTTCCATCCTTGCAATATAGCTAATTCTTTGCAATGAAAGAGCCTTTGAATCCTTTGGATTCTAGGCATGTGCCTCAATATATTATGAGGATGACCATGTGATTTACCCTTTTTATTTGATTTATGGTACCTGTCATGCCCACATTTCGGACATATCTCTTTGTCTACATATTCTTCTCTATATAGAATACAATAATTCAAACATGCATGATATGATATGTACTCAACACCCAACATTTTCAACATTTGCTTTGCCTCTCCGCAACTATTGGGAAAGACATTTTCACTCAAAAGAACCTTATATTTGAATAACCTGTAGTTAGTGGGCAATATTAATGTACAATGTCATTTAACGTTCATAAAATCGACCGTTTTTAATGTTGATTGTGTGACAATATTTCTAAAAATATAAGGGAATTCATGGTCATTTACCTCAATATTGTCGAGAAACATGTGTTTGACATGCCAAAATTTGATTTCAAGTTGTACAGTAAATTTTTTTTCCCCAACTGGGTAGACTTTGACTGACTAGGTCCAAAGAGAGGGGTGGTGGAAGCAGATTTCAGGATTTTGAAAAAGGTATCAGTGATATGAGCATCATCCCCTAGCTCATCATTCTGGAATGCATATAACAACATTGTCTCCATGGCGGTCGTATCCTGTAAATAATCATCCATACCAAGCTCTATTTGATTGACTCCATTGCCAACTTGTGAAGAACTACTATTGCTATAGTCATTCCTAATTGGTGACTCTGGACGTAGCGAGAATTGAATAGGTGGTTGATTCAACCATTCTTGGTATGCTTCCTCTACAAGTTGTGCTATTATTGCAAACTTATCTCGATTGGACATTGTAGTGGGGTTCAATTGAAGATGACAGGTAGGTCGCTCATCATCAGAATCCTAATTTCAAAAATATTGAACATTAGTACATCGATGCTATTAGTAAGCACAATGCAATTGGTTTGTTCAAATTACATTATACCATACAATTATTACCATTGTTGACCCAAGATTGCGGCTGGAAGATGGCATGTTACAATTGGCAGGGTAAACCGACTGTCCATTTTCATCTACCAACTGCTTGTGGTATGTTTCTCTTGATAAGAGCTTCCGACGTTTTTTAACTGGTAGAATATTTTCTGCATCTGAACTCGATAATCAGGATCCTGCAAATTTGGATACATTTTTATTTAGATTGACATGGATAAAAATAAATAAATTCAATTAGATAATCAAAATATAAATAAAATATGAACTTACTGGAGATGGAAAGGGAGAACTCCGCGATGGAATTTGAGAAATATGGAATGGGTTGGAATTTGAAGAATTGGCCATTTGATATTATAATATTTTCTCCCTACATTTGAGCAAAATCAACAATAATTTTTTAAGAATAAGGCGACTTTAAGCGGAAAATGTATACTATGAAGTACTGCAAGTCACATGGATGCATCCTAAAAGATAATTTAAGATTAATATACTATTTATGTGCAAATAAAATTCAGATAACTTTTAAAGCATAACGGTGCACTTATTTAAACAAACCGCACCGGTGCGTCTATAACAATATAAACACCAGGGTGTTTAATTACTAACTGCATCGATTCTCAAGATTTCAAATAAATAAAAATAATTATATGATATTGGTCGTAAAAAAATATTTAGTGCACCGATGATTTGTATAAACAAATTCACCAATGCATTATATTAATAAACACACCAGTGTTTCAAAAAACTTAAAAAAAAGCGTGACTTTGTTTTTTTACAATCGAAAAATGAGTGAGAATTTGTTTTTTGAAAATATAATTTCATAAAGCTTTTTTTTTTTTGGTAAATAAGAGGTTTTATATATAAAAGGCCTTCAAAAAACCAGACCATAGGTACAAAAACTTGATAAAAACCGTACTGTAGTTAATGAACTGCCCCAATAGAGGGGAAACCAATTCAGCCAACCGAGTAAGTCTAGCATTTGATAGTCTAATAGTCTTATAGAACAGAACTAAGCTGACTAAGTTGGAACTAAAAGAAGAAACTATTAAAAAGAAAAGAACCCTGTGGGGTCATACACTTGGCAAGTAACCTGGCCAGGTGGCAAGAACGGCCGCGTACCAAGGCTCCTCTTCAACGGGTGTCCCTTTGCTTTCCAAATGCATGTCAGCGTCCACGTTTCTCTCATCCCTATTGGCAGCTGGCAAGGCGTCTCCAGGCAAAATGTGCACATGCTGGCCTGTAGCTGTCGCCGTTTCTGTGTCCTCATGCTTGACCTGCTCCACAATGACCTATGTTGAACGTTGTGTCTGAGCATTTCTGTCGTCTCTTTTTGCATGGGGTTCCTCTGCTGAAGCTGCACCTACTGGGTTGGAGGGGAAAGCATCTTGTAAGGTAGATAAAATATGAAGGAGGGTCGAGATCCTTCCATCCATAATCTGCAGTCGGAATTGGAGGTCCTCCATTCCCTGACGGAGTTCAAAGACCAGACCATAGAGAATGGTTAAACTTTCTTTTAGCTGCGAGTCAGGGATGGAATCGGTAGATGCGTGCGCGCTGTTTCAGGCACTTCAAACAGGAGGTGGTACCCCCATGGGAGGCCTTGAGGAGAAAACTACCGGTGCATGGGAAGGATAGATGGTTTTAGAGTTCAGTGGGACGACAAGGTAACGCGAAGAAGAGCCTGGCGATCTTTCAATAATTGCTAAGCATTCAAACCAGGAGGTAGGTGAGGTGGAGGAGATGAGAGGTGCTAGCTCGGACTACAGAGGTGGTGAGGAGATCATGGAGGGTGAACCAGGGGGAGAAACAGAGGCTCGGGGCTGAGGAGGATTCCATGGAGAGCCTCTTCACGACCGTCCTCTTTGACGCGACATAATTTCCTTCGTTTGAAGGCAGAAAATGACTACTCTAGGAAAATGCAGAGAGCCTGGAGATGGCCAGGGGCTGTGAGCACCATGAAAGTCCAGTCTAAACCAAGCCAAGGCAGTGGAGGAATGTGGGAGTCGATCCGCGAGCGAGGAAGAGAAGCAAATGCAGACGAAAAATCCATAGAGAAATTCGTAATGGGGGTTGGGCGCACCAGAATTAATGGTGCTGTAGCGACGTGAAGGCGAGTTAATGCAGGGTCGCGGCGGCAGTCGTTGGCATGAGCTGATCACATGGATCCCTGTCCCGTTGGCCTACCCGCACTCCCTCTTTGCGCCATTTGGCTTGCACTAACACCCCATCTGGGGGTTCATAAAGTTCTTTAAACAATACGAAGCTATTCACTATTTCATTATTTTGCCAAAATTTACAGGGGAGGGATTTGCAAGAGAGACATACTGGGGAGCACTATGGAGTAACATAATACTTTGGAACAATAGAATTATTTAGAAGATTATAATTTGAAGGGTATGGTGATTTACTCAAAACCCTTTTCATGAAGTCCTTTAAATAGTATTAATCTATTCCCTATTTCATTATTTTTCCAAAATTTACAGGGGAAAGATTTGCAAAAGAGACATACTGGGACCACTGTGGAGCAACAAAATACTTTCGAACATTCCTAGGTTGAATGTAGGATTACTGGTTTGGTTGTGGACCACTCCGAATGTCCCAAATGTTCTTGATGCTTCTTAGATAAATACTTTATGTCATGGGAATTGAATGAATGTTGATCCTTTATCTTCTGCACCAATGAAGTCTGCTCCTTCTTTTTCTCTCTCTTCTGGTGAAAGTCTTGGTACCAGTAACCAAAAGTCTAAAAAGAATAGGAAGAGGAAGAGTAAGAAGAATAATTCAC
>SNQJ01S0002742.1:173418-201756 GCA_010110895.2 Picea sitchensis | reverse complement strand
GTCATGTTGCCTAAGTCACATAATGTGTTGTACTTTTGTTCAAGGGAAGTTTCAGCCCGAGTCGACCATTTTGCAGTATGTCTATGAAATTTCAAGTTGGCCTTCCTGAGTTCGTCAGTTCATCTCATTATCACAAGTATCTATGTCTCTTACTCATGCTATTATAGAAGGTCCCCATTGACTTCTTACTAGTGAGTTTTATCTTATAGACTCTGACACATTTCTTTGAGAGTATGACCTAGAGTAGCATCTTGGGCCTATTTCCATCATTGATAGGCGACCTTGCGCTCAATAGATGCAAAAACATCACTGGTTGCTGAATAAGTGGTTTCCCTTGTGTTTGACGTCAACAACAATAATCACAGACAAGGATTCATGTGGTACCTTGGTTTCCATTTGACCCCAATAGTGGATTTATCGTATTTTTTGGTAGTATCCCTTATCGGATACTATTCAAAGATTTTATGTTGTGCACTATTCCATTTGGTGCATTCTGGAGTCGTACCTCGGTGTGGTCCTTACAATATTTTCATCCAAGTCCTTCCAAATATTTTTCCTTCTACTACCCCTTATGATGGATGATGGAGGATGCCTTAATGCCTTCCTTCCAGTGGATCTCTTCCTATCAAATTCAACACATCTTGCTCTGGGATAAGGATCTAGATTCATATTTGGTACCTTGGGGCTTGCAGTCATCAGTAGAAGGTTCCCTCACTATTGTCAGTGGGAATACATCAATGTCCCCTGCTCGATAGATTCTACCAGGTGTTTGACATAAGCTCATTTATTCACACTTGTTAGATTGTTCCATGGTACCTTTATTCCCATTATCATAATCAATGGGTTGTCTCATGTTTGTTAAGAATATACATCAATGATTGGTAATCAATCGATTCCTCACTATGTTTGACCCCATCACATCTATTCACATAGTGTAGACTCGTAGCATGATAGATCATTTTGAAGACTTCGAGTGATGTACAAGCATCACATATTTTGTCCTCCTACCTGACATATATTGTACCACCCCATAGACATTGGTACTCACATAGGATCAATTTGTTCACACGATTGGTCCTAGATATCCTCTGTTTTTTATTTTGAGACATAGCTCCACTATGTATCTATTCGTGGATATGATATACTTTCACATGAATCCACTATGTATTCCTTGTGGCCATGCTTTCTACTTCATATATATCACATGGATCCATTGTTTATTATTCGTGGCCATGGAAATTAGTCATACTTTCATATATGCCAKGGATCCACAATGTATTTGATTTGGCGGCCATGCTTACATTACTCCTGAGCATGGGTATGAACAAATTGGGATAGATAATACTCTTACTTGATCTCGGATGATGATTTCTATTCTTGGATCAACTATTTGGGAACCTTCATTTGGCTCTACTTCAATGCATCCTTGCCTCTCAGAGTTATAATGTATTTCAACTATCAGTTTCCCTTCTGACCTCACACATTAGGGGGAATCTGTTATACCACAATTTTCCACACCATTTTCATTGTGAGATGGCCTAACCCTTGTCCCTGACATGCAACTTGAAATACCAAGTTCCCTCATCAAGATCACTTAAAAAATAGTGTTTTTACTTATATCCGCGGGTTTCCTTTTGTATTACTGAGAGGGGGGTGGGGGGTGAATCAATAATGATAAATAATGATACTTTTTAACCAAAATATCTTCTTCAACAATGTTCAACATTTTATCATTAGAATTCAATATATCATTAGCAGTATAATCATAAAAAAAATCACATCACAATAAATACATAGTACACCATAATTTACGTGGAAGCCAAAATGGGAAAAAACCATGAAATTATTTTATTATGTATCAAAATAATACATTCATTGGAAGCACCAAATTCCTAATTCTCTAGCTACAAGTGGAAGGAGGCTCCAACCCCCTATTCTCAGGCTCCAATTTGAAGGAAGCTACAACTCCCTAAATTCTCTGGCTCCAACTAGAAGGAGGCTACAACCCCCTAAGTTCTCTGGCTCCAGCTGGAAGGTGGCTACAACCACCTAACCTTGCCTTAAAATATAAGTGTATACCAACTATCAAAAACTATGCCACTGTCACTACCACTGTGCCAGTGTCTTTGTCACTTTCACTGTCTCATCAACCCGTATCTTCTCATCAATCAACTAACACCTGTACCATACCATGCATCAACTACATACCAACATACATACTATGTCATGTATAAATCATGAACTAAAGATACATCAATAAGGAATAGACAATAATGAACTAGAGCATCGATGATGTGTAACATGTACCATATACTATACCATCAACCATATGCAAATTTGTACCATATCATCAATGACGTATCTCAAAGAACCAATGCATGTCCCTCATGGATATTCCACCATACAACATGAATATACCTCAACCATGTACAATCAAATCAAAGATATGAACTATAATAACCATGTCATATGCTAAACCACATATAAGAGTTCTCCTCACTCATTCAAGCAACTAAGATATACCATATCCAAGTACCAAACAAACCATACTAAGTATGCCTCAACAATACACCATATCATGACCAAAATTAACCATAAACAAAAGTATACAACCATACCAATACCTATGTAGTTGACCTGAAAATATGAGATGATGACTGATAGACTTCATTCATACTTCAGGGACCTAGTACCAACATTTACTCAATCATTCATGAGACTTTTTACAAATACACGACTTGTTCTTCTACTTCCCATGTATACACGCACTTTTGTCCACTGTAGCCCATGTACATTTGTTCCCTTTTGACCTGTAACCCTCGTATACCTTAGAAACTAGGGTTTTCTACAACTCTGAGACTTTTGGCTTCGACCTTCCTTTGCTACCTCAAAAAATTCCATCAAAACCTTAGAAAAAAGATCACTAGTTCAAAAGATATCTAATCAATGGAATGAGTGTGTGAATGTTCTTGTGAATGAATCCTTGAGTTATATTTATACTTTTGCTAGGTAAATGCTCTCCTTAATTTAGGGCTTTTAGAGTTTTCTTGTTACAACAACTTTACCCTTTCATTGAAGACATGTAACCAACTAGGGGATTCTTGACCACTTCTTTGGGGCTTACAACTTCACAAAGTCATATCTCCCTAACCGCGAGGAACTATGTGGCATTCCACATATCATCGGAAATGGAATGACAAGTACTATCCATCTATGAGGGTCTTGCCTAAATTTAATCTATCCTTCATGTCCATATTACTCAACCAACTATGGGTCCCATAACTACACCTTTGAGGCTTCTTCAAGGGTTGACATCAATGATTTTTTTTTTATCAACATTTCATTGGTACAACACGTGGACATCCGCGTCTTTCTAGTGTACAACCCGTGAATGACCTCAAAAAATTTGAAAAATAAAATAATTCCACAATTTCGGGAGGGGTTTTCGGTTAGGATTGTTTCCCAACCTCCGTAAGCCCGTACCAAAAATAATTGAACCACCTTAACATTTTGAGGATGGTATAAAAGAACCTTTGGGGGAATGTATGAGGAGGAAAACCTAGGTGCAAAGTTATGATGAAGAAATTGTAGGTCTCCCTATTCCCATTCATCCTCTGAGTAGCATCCATGTGACCTGGAACCCTTGTTCCAACATTCCTTCATTCTCATTATATGGCCATAAGGTGTGTTCCTATCCTTATTGGGTCATCCAAGGAAGGGGAATATTGCTGACTGATGCTTGAAGGACATTTTGGAGGAACCTGGGTGGTTGTCTTTGAGGAAGTGTCGACGGTTGGGGTCAAGTTGTAACCACTTATTTTACTGTTGCTAATAAAGAGTTCTCTTTTCCCCATATTTGTGTAGTATTGATTCAAGTTGTTTATGTATGTCTAATTACTTCTCATATTTGAATCTATGTATCTTTTGCTTGTATGATTTTATGCTATAACTACTTTTTTGCAACACTTTCTTGATCTTCTCTTGTAGGTTAGTTCAAGTAGGAGTTAAGAGAAGTACCAGGGTCGAGAGCGAGGAACAACACCAATTGTAAGGATACAATGTGTGAAAATTTCTTCTCTCTCTGATAAAGTAGTTATTTCATTACAAGTCTTGTGTGTGGGTTAGGGTTATGCATTTTACTTGGTCAATCTCTGCTATGACAAGACCCAAAGTCACGGGGGAAAAATCCCATAACAATAAGAAATATCAAGAAGACCTCTATTCTTGAGAATTGTTATAATAGGCCTATATTATTCATATACATTTTCTCAAGTAGGCCTATGCATTTAGGATCTCAATGCAAGCACCATATCATCATCATTTGAAAAATCATAGCTTCAAAATAGAGCCTCCAAACCTTGAAAAGGAAGAATATGTTATCGTAGTCATAAGTATTTAGGTCTTCTTAGAGTCTTCATTTGATATGTCATACGCTCTTAGTTATATCTTGAAACATGGAAAAGAGAAGCTTAGAAGGACAATCCCTAGTAGCATGTACCCTAAGGATTCCATATAGAATTTATATACATCAAATAAACAATAATTCATGAAAAATATTTGAAAGAGAGTTATTTAGTACTGACAAGGGTTATTGCAAGTAAGATAAACAAGGGGCTGAGAAAATATATTAGAGAAAATGATCCTTGGATATAAATGACATCAGTTCTAGGAATAATGTGTTGGAACTATTTTCATTGATGCCAAAGGATGAAGATGTCAATGATGTCATATTACGACATCACAACACACAACATTTCCAAGATTGATTTATATATATAGGTCTACAAATATATTAAAAGGGGGTGCATGTGAAAAGGTAAAAAGTGAAATGGTGGTTTCAAACCCATGGGTTTGGGGTATTTTCCCATGGTATTGGGAATTAATTATTTAATTAAGGGACATGTCCCTTCATGAGGGGTTATGAAAAAGAAAAAAAAGAGAAATCATTGAGAGAAAGTGTGTGTGTGTGTGAAAAATGGATTAACAAAGATTGAATTGGGAAATCGGTTTTAGACCATCTTGGAATTTTCATGATAATTTGTTTTCTAGGATGTTTCAGACCTTTGTGGAAGAGATGAAGGAGAGATCTTGGTGTACATGTGGTACAAATTATAGATGCAGGTTCTCTATACTTTCAGAGATATGCCCTGTGGAAGTTAGGGTTCCTGAATGCTCCTGAAATCAGTTTCAAACAAGTCGCATTGGATCTTTCACTATAACTTATTTTATGGGATGTTTCAGACCTTGAAACTTTGCAAATAAAGATGAGAGATATTGGTGTACATGTGGTACAAATTCAAGTTTCTGATTCACTATACTTTCAGAAATATTCTGTGTGGAAATTAGGGTCCCTGAATGCTCTTGAAATGAATTTCAAACATGTCATCTTGGAAATTTCACTATAACTTATTTTCTGGGATGTTTCAAACCTTGACACTTTGCAGAGATAGAGGAGAGATTGAGGTGAACATGTGGTACAAATTTCAAATGTTTTTTCACTAAAATTTCAGAGAAATTCACTATGGAAGTTAGGGTTTCTGAATTCTCTTGAAATCAATTTCAAACAGGTTAGCTTGGCACTTTCTCTACAACTTATTTTTTGGGATGTTTCAAACCTTGAAACAATGCCGAGATAGAGGAGAGATATTGGTGTACATTTGGTGCAAATTTCAGATGCTGATTCTCTACACTTTCGTATATATGTCCTTGGAAGTTAGGGTTCCTGAATGCTCTTGAAATCAATTTCAAACAATTCAATTGGGAATTTTCACTATAGATTCTTTTCTAGGATTCTTCAAATTGTGAAAATTTCAGAGAAAAGAGGAGTCATATGAAAGTAGCCTAGGTAACAATTTCAGAATCATATTTTTAAAATTGTATACATGGCATGCTCTACAAGTTAATTCTTTGAAAGAGACCCTATTATCACACAATTTGTACTTTTTCAAAGCTCGAGACGAGTATGGAAAATTGGCATAATAAACATGATAAACTATCACTATCACCTTAACAGGAAATCCACACTTTTAGGGATAGGCAAGGTCTACCCTAGGGGAGGCATCCCCGGTGACCTAAAGGGCCGGGTAAGCTAAAGATAAGGTTAATACTACACCCCCCTCTCACTGGTCACCCAAGTCAAGAATTTCAAAAAGTCTATGTCCGAAAAAGATGAGGCAAATGGAAGATAACTTGTGTACCTTCCAAGAACAAGATAATACAACATGTATATGGCAATTTCCAGTACAAAATGATAGTAAAGCGTCAAAAGATGATAGACAATGTGAATATAATATAGCTGATATAAAATTGCAGCAAAGTGAAAGTTTACAACAAAAAAAATTAATTTGTAACAACTGCACATAAAACACTTCATAAATGCTTGAAAAGACAGTGAAAACTTAACATTTATTATGTAGAATGATTATCAATTGTCACAAGCAAATTTTGGTAGATTCAACTCGCATATAAAGTTAGTTATGCAACAAATTGCAACAGTTAGTGTGGCTGTAGCTATACTTTCAAATCTTAGCAAGTTGATTAGTAATCTAGGCTAAGTTAGGGGTAGAGGTAGTTAGTAAAAGATTAAGAGAGTAATGTTTGAGTGTTTGATCAATCCTTCAACAAGAGAGATGTAAGAAACTAGTGCCTTTAGGGATTATGGAGTTAATTATATCAACACAATTAACTTGGATAAATTAATGATAATACTTTTCAAAGGACCAAGAGATGAATGCTAAAGGTGTTGGCACTTCAAGGCCTCAAGCATTCGATTCTTTGAAGAAGGATCCCACTAGAGTGTAGCAATTTAAGGCCCTAGCGTAACCTCCTCTCCTTGAACTATTGAAATATATTTATGCAACAAGAAATAGAGAAATGCTTCTAAAGTGATAACACTTTAGGGGTTTAGAAGCTCTTATAGAAAATATCTTCTATAGCAAAACCTTGCAAACAAAAAGCAAGAAATAAATACCTTATGTTTCTTATTCCTAGGGTTTCAAGCAAGCAATTTCATAATCTTCAACATGAAAAAGTATAACATACCATAAAAATTTAACATGAAATGAAAATTGCAGATTTACTTAGTTCACCAAGAATAATCAAGCATCAAAACCCTATATTGCCAATGTATTTCACCAAAAAATGATCCAAGAATCATTTAAACTAAGTCTCCAGGAGGTGCGCCTCACAATTTCAACCAATAGCTCCCAAAAAGGGTGAAAATTTCATACCTCTCTCCAAGTAAGGAGAGTTATATGAAAAAATGAAAATGCCAATCACATTTATATGAAAAATCTTGGCCTAATTACCCAACAATTGTGTCTTTTCACAATTTTGAGCCTACTTCTAAGTTTACTCTTTAAAATAAAAAATAAATTCAATTTTTACAAAATGACACTCAAAGGTTGACATCATACCACTTTAGGGTGACATCAAGCTTCCTAAGGTGACGTCCAATATGGAAGGAGGTGGTGCTAGGCCTCCAAAGTCCACTCATCACATGTGCTAAGTATCACATGCAAGCTGGCTCATCATTTCAATCAAACCCTAATAGCGTCATGGGATATAAGGGTGACGTCCCAGCCTCCAAAGGCCAATGTACTGGTGTGAGATAAATGGAATCTCTCTTCCTCAACCTGCTAGAGTGCTTCCCAAGGAATCATCCTCTTTCTTCATTGTAAAAATGATGGTCACAAGCTATCCCCAGACGTTGGGTTTCTTCATCCATCTCTGGGCTCCGAAGCCCCATGAAGGTCTGAACAAGTCATCTCCTCATGAACACATGTACAACATGTAAGGTAATGTAAAGAAAAATAGATACACCCTCCAAGGGTCCATAAGTCACAAGAATCATGTCAAGTAAGCCACATATAATAATCAAACCACCCGAACATGTGCATCAAATGCCCCTTTTCAAACTAAACAAATTCCTAAAGAACTTATACAATTTGTCAAATGTAGGTGTGGGAGGGGTGTCAAAGGATCCTATTGGGTTAATCATTCCCCAAGTCAAGGATGTTTCCCGAGAGACACCTATCTAAGACATGTGTGAGTGTGAGGTGGAGTGGGATAAGAATTTTGGGCATGGGGTTTATGACATACACAGGTTCGTATTGTATCAGTTATGGGTGTCTTTGTAGAGGTGTCTTGCCCTTCATTTGCGATGCAACATTTTTCCAAGCCCATTTATTTCCATTTATTAATTAAAGTCTAAAACAATTGGGTACTTCAAATGGGTAACATAAACTTGGGTGGAAATACCACAATGTCACTTGAAGAGAGAGGTACACAGAGTGTCATAGGGGTAAAGTATAGCTTGTAATGCACTTGTGTAGATATCTCAACAAGTGGGACGTCTATATATGTGAGATTTTTATTTTGCAGGTATTATTCTCTTAAGAGATAACACTTCATTGTTTCTCAAGACATCTTGGGCGAGCATCTATAAGGTTTATGATTTGGATTTTATCTTTTTCCAACTACTTTCCCCTTTGGGCCTTTAGCCCCTTCTTCCCATGAAATGAGGTATAATCCCTTTTTGAGTCAGTACACCCAGAAATACCAAAATATAAGGAGATGGAAGGAAAGAGGTGTGGAAAGTGTTAAGTATGATCGAGCGTGGATGATGACTCTTCAAGGAAACCACCAGTAGCACCCTATTCCCAAGGGTGACCAAATTACTAGGAAAATATGACACCCACTAAGGTTAAATAAGGTAAAGAGTATAAATTCCAAGCAAACATTCTATAATCAAGAAAGAATTATTTGAAACATATTCAAATGCTTCAATTATCAGGGTGACACTTACCATGATACCAAACTTATTACCTCATGAAGAAAAGCCTACTGTCCTTTGGGACCATGTCGATGTGATGAATGCTGCTCTGCTACTAGTGACATATGATGGTGCATCAATGAATAGGAGGGGCCTTGTGGGGCTATGCTAGTCAATATGGCTCTCATAACTCCATGCTTGCTGACTTTGGGCCTAGAGATATGATCTCCATAGTTACCCTTAATGCGAGGGGGCAACGGACCCAAAACAACAAGGTTTGAGAAATTCACCAATTGGAAATTCAAATTTTGGTCAGACTTGGTAAGGGCAGAAGTAGTGAGTAGACCTGGTAAAGGAAGAAGCAGTGAGTAGACCTAGTGAAGGAAGAAGCAACAAGTAGACCTCATGAAGGAAGAAGTAGCAATCATACTTGGAAAAGGTTGGTGCAACTCACACGAAGAGATTGGTGTTTATTTCTAGGTTGGTGCTTAGTGGTGAGGATTGGTGTCTCTAGTAGATTGGTGTCTAAGAAGATCTGTAAGAGATTGGTGTCTCTTGCTAAGTTGGTGCTTAGTGGTGGGGATTGGTGTCTCTAGTATATTGGTGTTTACAAATATCCGTAAGAGTAGGTTGGTGCCTACCAGGATTTGTAGCAATGGGGATTATTGTCTATTATGGCACAAAATGCCACACCTATGCATTTGTGCCACGTCCTAACCCTTTCCCTTAACTTTCTAGATAAATTCCCAACTTGCCTCATCCAAATTATCTAAAAAACATGTCTTTTGCACATATCAGCAGGCTCCTTTGATGAAACACGTGGACATCCACAACTTGTTAGTATGAAACCCACAGATTCCCTTAAAAATAATTAAAAATAAAATAATTCAAAGTTTTGTGTAGGTTTTTCTGTTGGGATCATTTCCAGACGTCCCCATGCCCGTATAAAATGGATTCCAACGTCCCTAACCCCTTTGGGGAATATATAAAAGAACCATTGAGGGATGGACGAAGGAAGTATTTTGGTGCAAGGTTATGTTGTTGAGATATAACAAGCTTCCCTATTCCTTTTATCCTCTGAGTAGCATCCCCCAATATGGAAACTCATTTTCCAATGTTTCTTCCTTCTTATATAGTCATAAGGTGTCTCCTTATCCTTATTGGGATATCCAAGGAAGTGTTTCATATTTGAGTAGATGCTTGAAGGATCCATGGAGGAACCTGGGTAGTTGTCTTTGAAGCAGTGCCAAAAGTGAGTCAGGTTGTAACTAACTTTGATATTTGGTGTTAATAGAAGAGTTCTCTTTCCCTCCAATTTTGTGTTCATTTAAATATTGTATGTTATCACTTTTCATACTTTCTTTTGATATAACACATGATATATATGCTACTTGATTACGTAACTACCTTGTTGCAAAATTTGTCTTGATTTCATTTTGTAGGCTTGTTTTGGTAAAGGTTAGGAGCGCTTCGAGAAGTAGGAGTAGAGATCAACATCGAACAAAGGGTTTAAGGTGCACACTTTATCCTTCTTTATTTCCCTACTCTCTCCTAAAGAAACATAGTTATTTTTCATTTTGCACATTTGTTTGGGAGGGAAGGTTTCAGTATTCTCAATCCAGTTTCGATCTGATGTGACTTGACCCAAAGTCATGGGGGAAATATCCTGTCCACATAATTGGTGATGATACTGGGGATTCTCCTAGTTTGGGTTGGTTGTAGGGTGTCTTTTTAATCCTTTTTTATTTCTATGAGTTTTCTTGTTTTCCAAGCTTTGTTTCAAAGCTTTTATTTTCTGGAAACTTTTCCATAAGTTTCTGGGAGTCTCCTTGTTGAAAGTCCTGTTTATTTTTCCAATTTTACAGAGTTATCCACTCTTTTTTGTTATACCACTCGTGGATATCCATGCTTTTACTGCGTATGACCCGAAGACATACATGAGTCTCCGTTCACACAGTCGCAGACGTTGGTGCAATTTGTGATTTTTTTTCTTTCTTTCTTCAATTCCTAAGAGATTTATGGGTTTCTTTAGGTCATCCTAGGCTTCTTGAGTTTGTGATTTCTTTGTATTACTATGTCTAAGCTTGTGAAAACCTTCAAGTCTCATAAAATACCTTTCTCTTGGCTTCCCAATGTTCTTGGCTTATTTTTAGCTTGCATTTTAAAGAGAAATGATTTCTTTTAACATATTCTACAGTTTCTTTTAAGATCTTTTGTTAGTTTTTCTTTGATAGAAGAAAAAAAGAAGAACCTACTTTCCTGCTAGTTAAGTTTCTTTCTTTGTCTACATTGTTTTCATTATTATTTGAAAAAGAAAACGATACTAGCATAGGATTGTTCATGGATTTTCTTGTTGAAACTCTTTTTTCATTTGAAGAATTAGTGTAAAGTTTTCTTTACCTATGTTCTTAAAAGTTTCATTTTTGTAAGAGTTTCAAACAACATTAGTTGCACCTCCATACCCTTTGAGTAAGAAAAACCGCACAAATGAATGCTAAGCTTAAAATGTACTAGACTTTGTTTCTAGGGTTCACAAACAAGTTTAGGGTTAGGGACTTGGATTAGGATTGGAGAGATAACTCTCCAAGGCTATTAAAAAAACATAAGAGTCTGAGCTAGGGAGAATATCAAATCCAACTATCGTATAAGTATAGTCAGGATCCTCCTCTTACACAAGAGATAAACACAAGGTAATGTGAAGGAGAGCTGAGGATATTACCCCTCCGAAGCTTTACTAAACGTAGTGGAGAGATTGTATATTGGGGATTTCCCTAGTTCCTTTACCTTCGTGAGAGGTGGTGCTTTCGAAGATTCAATATTTTTACCCTACCCATATGTTCAATCTCGACTATCGACTATACTCCTGGATGCTCACTACGAGTTAGTGACCGTAGTGGATTTTCCCTGGGATCTCATAGGTGACTGTGAGGGCTTTTTGTGGTATCTGAGGCAGATTTTGTATCACACTTTTCAGTATTGTTGGAGGGTTCCCCGCGAAGCGTGGGTGCTTGCACTAGATAAGTATGGTTAGTGGAGGTCTAGATAATTGTTTTTCACTCCTTCGTTCATTGATCCATGAGACTTAATAAACCCGTGCCTTCGTCTGGAAGGTCCCTTTCCACTTTTTCATTTCTTTGGACTTAAGACCTCATCCACCTAGGCTGAAGACTTGGAAAAGTTGTTTTCTTTTGATGTTTCACTTAAGTATTTTTATTGGAGTGCTACTTTGCATAGTTTTCCTTAGTTTGTTTCAGTGCCACTTCTTTTGGATCATTGATTCAGGGTGGTCGACCAACTGCTCCGCTGGTTGGGAAGGGCCCTTGGTCTTTATCTTGAAAGTGTGGAACCACCTCCTAGAAGGTGTGGGTTTTTATACCACTGGTTCATCAAAATTAGTGCATGAGAATTTATGGACATGGAAAATCCCTCAAGGGACGAACCTGTGCATAAGAATGATATGGCCAAAGTTCTTGAGGATACCAACCAAGGGACCCATTTCCAAGGGGATCCTTGTGGTTTTCCTTTATTTGGAAACTTTGTTTCCCCCTTGATGTTCACTTTGAAGATTCTTGAGTTGAATGTAGGACTACCCATTCGGTTTTAGACCACTCCAAATATCCCGAATGCTCTTTTTGCTTCTCATATAAGCACCTTATGTCAGGGGCATTGTACAGATTTTGATCCTTCACCTTTTGCATCCACAAAGTTTACTTCTCCTCCTCATCCCTCTTCTACTGAAAGTATTTTTACTAGTAAACAAAAGTCTAAAAGGAATAGGAAGAGGAAGAGTAAGAAAAATAAGTCACCAACCTCTGCTAGTCATGTTGGAGACCTGTCACTAGTCAATGCAAGTCATGTTGGGGACAAGTGACCAAACTCTTCT
Organism: Picea sitchensis; assembly: GCA_010110895.2. Lineage (NCBI taxonomy): Eukaryota > Viridiplantae > Streptophyta > Pinopsida > Pinales > Pinaceae > Picea > Picea sitchensis. Next base: position 189,100 of record SNQJ01S0002742.1, on the reverse strand, counting down.
AGTCATGATGGAAGCACAAGTCCAGTCACTACAAGTCATGCTGACAACAAGTCACCAACCTCTGCGAGTCATGTTGGAGATAGGTCATCAATCTCTTCAAGTCATGTTGAAGACGATGCAACACCAAGCCTTTGCAAGTCATGCTAGGGGCAAGAGCCTAGTCCTTGCGAGTCATACTGGAGTTCAACAACCAACCTTTGCCAATCACGCTAGAAGTGAAAAAGAAACCTCTTCTAGTCATGATAAAGATAGGTCAACAACCTTTGTGAGTCATGTTGGATTCCTATCACCAGCCTTTGTGAGTCATGCAGGGAAAAAAATTCCAGTCACTCCTAGTCATACTAGCATCAAGTCACCAACCTCTGCGATTCATGTTGGAGTCTTGTCACCAACCTATGCTATTCATGTTGGAGATGTAAAACCTGCCTCCAGGGATGATTTTAGGGGCTAAATTTCGCTCATGGGCTAATTTTCCATGTTTTTTACCAAAAACAATTTCGCTATTCTAAAAATGATTCATGCAAATTATATAGGATAAAATTATTTTACCTTAAAAATTTCCAAAATTTTATACAAACTATATAAAATCCATAGATATTTGAATATTTTTACAAAAATATCGCTAAACATTTTATAGTTGGCATATGAAGGATAGTAATGTTTGCCAAGGTTTCTACATTTTAACGTAAATTTCCATCCTTAAAATCATCCTTGCCTACCTCTGCTAATTATGTTGGGGAAATACACCACCCATTGCAATTCATGCTGGGGGTAACCCACCGACCACTGCAAGTCATGCTGGGGGCATTGATACGATTGGGAATCATAGAAGTATAGGATGTAATCCCACATTCCCTTGTAATATTTGAAAAGGAGATCACCTTAATCATTTGTTCCCTCGTATTTCCGTGGTACAATAAGAGTGGTCCTTATCTAAAGGCCCTTCTATTTCTGAGTCATCTTTGATTTCCCAACATTCTAATCAATCTTTGGTTGAAAAAGAGGTCATGCCGATGAAATCTTCGACCAACACCACTCTTTTTTTGGGGGATGATGCATATCTTGACCATGTTGTCTCACATTCTATTCAACCATTGGTTGAGGAAGTGGTCACACTGATGCAATCTTCGACCGATCCCACTCTTCTCTTAGAGAGTGGCAAGTCTAAGAAAGTGGTCTCACTGATGAAATATTCTTATGATACCACTCCTCTTTTAGGGAGTGATGTGTCTTTTGACCATGTCCTTAGAATTTCCAGTTCAATACCTTTTGAACAAGGGGGAATTCCACTCCCTTCGAGTATGCTCCCTCCAAGTCCTAGGATGGTTTCCTTTGATTGAAATGATCTTGTAGAGCCTCACCTTCCTTCTTCTTCACCCTTCCAGGTAATGTTTGGAGTTAATAGATTAGGAATTTTCCGAACTATTGTAGATGAAGGATCCTCTGCAAGTATTTTATCATCCTCAGCTTGGAAAACTTTGGGTTCTCCCAAGCTTGTGTCAGCTACCAGTGAGCTGCTAGATTTTAACATAAGACCTAGCGAATGTTTGGGGATTCTTCCTTAGTTTCCTATCACGTTAGGTGGGAAGATTGTCCTAGTTAATAATTTAGTGGTGCCAATCCCCTTAGACTTTAATTTTATTCTTGGGTGTGATTATGTGTATGCGATGAATGCTATGGTGTCTACAGTCTTTCATGTGATGCATTTCCCTCACAAAAGAAGCAATGTCACTATTGATCAACTTTCATAATAATCACCATCCTAGTTCAATTTCATCTTAGGTTTCCCCTTGTGTTCCTAGTGTTCGAGTAGACTCTTCCCTGCCACAAGTGAATTATGTGGTGTCTTATCCTTGGTGTTCAATTTCGCCCGAGAAGGATCCTCTATAGTTATGTTTTCCTTCTCGAGACAAGGTCTCGATAATTGATCAGGTGTTTTATTTGATGGGGGCATGGGAGCGCTTGCTTCCCCCTATTGGCCTGAGTAATATGACATTTCCTCTTGAGTCTGATCTTGCTATTTGTAAGACCTTGAGCCCGGGTGTTTTTGAGATTTCAAGCCCTGGTTTCATAGATTTTGATTTTCCTTCAGGTGAGGCCATCCTTGAAGCTATGATTACGGATCTTCTACCTCCTCCTGAACTAAAATATTTTCTAGTTGGTTACCAACGAAAACCTTGGCTTGATCCTAGTAATGGGCTCTAACTAGAGAAGTACTATGCATAAGCCGTAAGGCTGTGCGATCCTCTATACTTGGTTTTTTAGGGTTTCTGGTTTTCAAGTTCCATATCCCATAATACTTGTTTATTAGAGGTTTCTATATTGGACTTATTAACTTATGGGTGAGTGTTTTTGGTCTTATATACATTACTTTGGAGAAATTTTCTTTGGTACCTTTTTCATGTCGATCCGTTCTGACAGGTAATGATATAGAAAGTGGCATATAGGTTAGATTTTCCCTTCCATGTATTTTTGCACCGTCCATTTCCTATTTAATTTTTTCTTAGGATCCACTCCACTGAGTTGCGACACAAAACCTTCTCTGCTATTTAGAACTGTTGTGATTCATGCGGTAGAACCTACCTTCCATGGACGTCCTACTCTAGAATCCTTTTGTATTCTGGTGCTCATGCTACAAGTGTTCCATTAGACTTGGAAGTCCTATTTATCCCCACCATGACATTGCATTCAGACTTCATTCTTCTTACTGAATCTTCTTTTGGATATTACCTACAGGAATCCCCCCATTATGGAGTCTTAGTTAAGCTCTTTTCAAACTCCTTAAAATTGAAAATATTGTTCAGTGACCTTGTTTCTTTCACACTTGTTAAATGGATCTGAAAGAACATATGCTCAACACAAGTTTACCCCTTTTTCAGACCGAACAGAGTAATTAATAAAAATGTATACTCTAGTATTCTCCATGTCTCAAACTAAAAAATCATGTTGAGGGCAAGAAAACTAGTCCACACATTCAAAAGAACAACACACTCCAGGTTTGATTGTTTTTATAAGCCTCTAGTTGTTATGGCATTATTACGATCTTATGAACATCTAGTTTTATTTTGATCTATTGAAGTTATGGTTATCATACTAACATTTGGTCAAAGTTAAAGTTATAAGTTGACTCTATTCAAAATATTATATTGATTAAGGTTGAGATTTTTGAGTTTACTTGCATTATATTCCCTAACTTAGATTTCTGTTAGAAAAGCATATTGTCTTAGTACATGGGACATGTTGGAGAGAATACTTGTCATATTGAGTGAAGGAGACTCAGAGGAAAAACAACAAAACTCATTCTCGAAGATAAGACTCCATGTTCCGGGTTTGATTGATTAAATTGATAAGTTTCCAATTTTCACATATTAAGTTTGATAATTTCTACACTACAAGTAAACACTATAGTTGTGACAACAATATTTGAAAGGTTCTATTACTACTAGATACAATGAATACTTGGTAGCATGTGAGTACTATTGATATAAATTCTTATTGTACTTATTTACAAGATGTAACTAACACCTCCTCTAGGAGATACTTCTTTTTTTTCTTCCCAACATGTCACCTTGATAATAATATGTTGATTACCATGAAACTGTTTTTTTTTAACATAGATATGTTCTTATGAAAATGATATTAAATTGGAAATACTTTTTCTCTTGTTGCTGTTGTCTCGGGCATGTTATCTTGTTGTTCTTGTTTTCTTGTTCCAGGAAGGTTACCATGGAGGAATGATTGATCACAACACTAGAAGAGTGTTTTTCTCACTTCTTATTATTATATTTCTTATTTTGGCTCTTGTTCCAGGTAGGTCACAAGTGATATCTCTAAAGGAGCTACTGTGATGATTGTTCTCATTATTGTTTTATTATTATTATAAAGAGTATTATTCTTGTCTACTTTTTCCCCCTTATTGTTCTTGTTCTTGGAAGGTCATGGGTGATAAATTTGAGGGAATCTATAATGATAGTTGTAGGAGAAAACATATTATATAGTCTCTAGTTTGAGACATGGAGTAGACTATCCAGATATATTGTCGCGGGAGGCAACATATTAGATGGTCTCTAGTTTGAGACATGGAGTAGACTATCATCCCTTGTGTTGGATGATGAGGGATTCCTTAATGATTTCCTTCCAATGGATCACTTCCCATCGACTTTGACACATCTTTCTCTGGGATAAGGATCTAGAGTTATGTTTGGTACCTTGTGGCTTGCAGTCATCAGTGGAAGAATCCCTCGCTATTGACAGTGGGAATACATCAATGTCCGCTGATTAATAGATTCTACCAGGTGTTCGACATTATCTCATTTATTCACACTTGTTAGATTGTACCATGGTACCTTGATGCCCATTATCATCATCAATGGGTTGTCTCACGTTTGTTAATGATATACATCAATGAACTGTAGTCAAACGATGTCTCATTATGTACGAATTTGACTCATCTATTCACATAGTCTAGAAATGTACCATGACACATCATTGTGAAGATCTCAGGTGAAGTACGAGCACCACGTATTTTGTGCTCATTCCCAACCCATATGGTGCCACCTCACATACATTGGTACTTGTAGAGGATCAACTTGTTCTTTCCCTTAGTTCCAAATATCCTCTGTTCTTGAGATTGATACATAGATCCACTGTGTATCTATTATTGGATATGATCTACTTTGATGAAACATACATACATCCACAACTTGTTAGTATGAAACCCATAGATGCCTTAAAAAGTAATGAAAAATAAAATAATTCCAAGTTTTCGGGCAAGTTTTTTGGTTGGGCTCATTTCCCAATGTCCCCATTCCCGTACAAACAAATTCCAACTCACATAACCCCTTTGGAGAATATATAAAATCACCATTGCGGGTTGGAAGGAGGAGAAGTCTTTTGGTGAAAAGTTATGCTGTTGAGATATAGCAAGCTTCCCTATTCCTTTTATCCTCTGAGTAACATCCCCCAATATGGTAACTCCTTTTCCAATGTTTCTTCCTTCTTTTATAGTCATAAGGTGTCTCCTTATCCTTATTGGGCTATCCAAGGAAGAGCCTCATCACTGAGTAGATGCTTGAAGGATCTGTGGAGGAACTCGAGCAATTGGCTCCAAAGCAGTTCCAAAAGCAAGTCAGGTTGTAACTAACTTTGATTTTTGGTGTTAATAGAAGAGTTCTCTTTCCCTCCAATTTTGTGTTCATTGAAATATAATTGTATTTATCACTTTTCATACTTGGTTTGGATATAACACATGATATATATGCTACTTGATTACGTAACTACCTCGTTGCAAAATTTGTCTTGATTTCGTTTTGCAGGATTTTTTCGGTAAAGGTCAGGAGCGCTTCGAGAAGCAGAAGAGGGGATCAACATCAAACAAAGGGTTTAAGGTGCACACTTTCTCCTTCTTTATTTCCCTACTCTCTCCTAGAAAAAAGTAGTTATTTTTTAGTTTGCACATTTTTTTAGAAGGGAAATTTTTTGTCTTCTCAATCCTGTTTTGATATGTTGTGAGTTGACCCAAAGCCATGGGGGAAATACCCCGTCAAAAATGTCTCAAGTAGGTTGGTTCCTACAAATATTTGTCATAGTAGGTTGGTTACTACAAATATTTGTAACAGTAGATTGGTTCCTAAAAAGAATTATAAAGAGAGGTTTTGTGGTTTTCTCTCGAAAGGGTTTCTACCTAAATCTTATGTTCCATGTTATGCAATGTGATTGTTTTCTTATGGTTGATGAATGCTTGAAAAAGAAAAAAATTGTCTTATACTGATTCACCCCTCTCCTAGTATAAGTGCGTCCTCAACAATTGGTACCAGAGCAGGTTCCTTCAGAAACAATCTAACCACTGGAAGGTAGATTTTGGGAGCACACATGGCCGATCAAGAAGATTTCTCCACAAATAGGGCTCCATTTTTTTACGGAACAAACTATGCCTTTTGAAGCATAAGGATGATAATCTATTTAATGGATCTTGGTTTTGATATTTGGAAATCAATCTAGATTTTTTATACAACCCCAACAACTCCACCAAAAAATGCGACAGAGAATAAGCTTATTGAAAATGATGCGAATTCCATGAATGCCATCTTGTGCGGTCTATCGGAACCCACGTTTTTCAAGGTGATGCATTGTGAATTAGAAAACAAAATTTGGGACAAGCTTCAAAATATCTATGAAGGTCATGACAAGGTTAAGAAGTCAAAGCTCCAAACTCATAGAAGATAGTTTGAGAGCCTAAAAATGAAAGAAGAAGAAAATGTTGTATCCTTTCTTCTCCACATGGATGAAATTGTCAACACCATCAGAGGACTTGTGAAAAGGTTGAAGAACTGATGATTGTACAAAAGGTGTTAAGGTCACTCACACGACGACCTCCTGGTCAAATTCCCACAGGTGTGCAAAGTATGGATTTATCCTTTTCAATTACAACACTCAGGATGCTCTAAATTTCTTCAGTCGGGCTCAAAATACCACCATTAACAGAGTTTTGGATCCTCTGTTATATGAAAATACATTATTTGGGTTTGTGTACAAAGAGATTACCTTAAGCACCTTTTGGATCGGTTCTAAACTCCTTCTTTAAAAACATGAAAGTTTATTCTCCTGGTGCTAAGCTGCTCTCCTTCATGTGACTAAGCGCCATGACCTTGATCCAAATCTACACCGCAAGACGTTCATTATTTAACACCCATTATTTCCTTCATGGAACCAAGGACTATGACCAAGAACCTATCATCGTCATTGTTCCTTTATTTTATCGGAACGTGAGCACACTCAAACTTCCTTACCTCGACGATGAACTATATGCTAGGTTCTGGGTGCTTGACTCTTCATAAGACCACATGCTATGACCAAGTACTAAAGCATCGTCATCAAACTTGGATTACTGACTCACTCCTTGGACTCAAACTGTCCCGACGATGTGTTGCTACGACATGCTGGCACTATCTCCCCATAAGACCATGTGCCTGACCCAATGCTTAGATTTTCATCGTCGAAATTCTTTGTAGGGAAAAACTAAAATGCTCAGACGTCCCGACCCGAAAACATATGTATCTTCATCGATGATTATGAGGGAGAAAACACCCAAGCCTCAACTGTCCCGATCCGACCAAACTGGGTCCACTCCGATTTTCCTTTGCCGTTGATATCTTCCTGATCAATCTTCACTGTCAATTTGGATAAGCTTCCCTCAGTTTATTGGGCTATCAAGCTCTACTGTCAATATTTCCTTTGATCAATTCCCAACGTCGATATATTTTACTTTTATTGTCATCATCGGTGAACATGTATTCAACCTTACCTAGTTTTGACTAATAAACCTTCGATGATTTCTCTCTAACGAAAGGAAACCATGTGTCTCTTTCTAGATCCATTGATATCACCTTTCCAATGGACGGTCAAATTGTCTTTTACGATCCTAGATTTGTTGTCAAAGATCAACTTTCATCAACACAATGATCCATATCAATACATCATCATCGACGATCATAAATTTGAGGGAATTTTCGTCGATGATCCTAACCCGAGACTTGAGTCCCGATATAACAAAGTCTCGATGATATATGAAAACACCAAATAGATCTCAACTATTGATTCTAGGAAAGGGTTTTACCTGATCTAATCTTGAACATACCTTTTAAACACCAACAAAACTCCCCGGCCAATGTAATCAATAGCCACAATTTTAACTATTAACTTAATCCAATGATCATTGTTCCTCGACGATTCACAACGGGATTATGACTTTGTTCTTCGCCTATATTCGACCCTTGATTCACCCTGAACATAGAGAAAAATTTAAAACTCATTCGATCACGATTTCAAATGATATGAAACCATGCACTTGGTCCAATCTATTTCAACTCCTTAGAATCATCGATCTCATCTGATGATCAATGATCAAATCATGATCTATCACTTTTATGTGAGGTGTTATGAAATAGTTTGTCCAGAAATTATAGAACAAATCTGAAGGATATTTCTAGCAGAAGAAACCTCAGTCTACACTCAATATATCATTCAACGATACACAGGGACACCAATACAACAAAAGTGATATCCAAACCTTACACGAGAAACCAATAAAAAAAATGAATCTATTAATGAATCTATGTACATGGATTTATGCAAGGCCTTCCTACATTTCTTGTCCATATTTACATTTAATTGGCCTCTATTCGTCCTTTAGCCACACTTGGAATTTTGATTTATACCCTTCCTATTCTCTCTCTATCTATCTTTGATCCCCTGTCTCTCTCTCAATTCCCATAGTCTTACATATTCATACCCAAGGGATTCTGATACCTGAATTTGGTTCAGATCCCAAAATATCTCACTTAACTAAGTCCTAGGATCCCTTATAACCAAAAAATCCTCAAGAGATATACACCTCACTGTAGGATGTCTCTAAATCCCAAAAAAATGTGATATCTTCTTAACAAAAGCGGTTTCGATTTCATAATTTCCAACCTCAATCCAACTAAAACAATCCTTCTAGAATTTAAACAAAGCATAGGAAAATTACAATAATTGAAAGTTAGGGAACCCACTCCCTTAGTAAATCCAAAGACCCCTAAGGACTAATCAAAAAGTTTGATTTTGGAGGGAAAATTCTCCTGCATCACACTCCCCTTAATATTTTATGGAAACGTTTTCTCCATTGAAGAAATGAAGGATCTTGATTCATTAACAATGGATGAATTGCATGAGATCCTCATGAATACATAGAAAGAAAACCCATCAAAGAAAGAAGCATCCTTCAAAGCCTCAAAGAAGACACATAATGGAGAGCATGAATCAAGTGATAGCTCTGACAATGAATCAGATGTAGAGAAAACACATTTTGTGTGGAAACTCAAGAAAGGATTTGGAAAATATAAAGGAAAGATGCCCTTCAAATTCTTTAACTGTGGAAAAGTAGGACATTTTGCTACTAAGTGTCCATATGTGAAAAATGAAAGTAGTGACGATGAAGAAGAGAATAACATTAAGAAAGAGAGTACACCTCATTAAAAGGGTAAGTGTGAAAAGAAGAAAAAATTCCGTAAGCAAAAGAAAAGTCTTTACTCCAAAGAGGAATGTAGCTCATCTAAAGAGAGCAATGAAAGTATATTTTGTAGTGATAGAGAAGAAACTCTCTTTACGGTAATGGAAATAAATATTGACAAAGACAAAGGGACATAAATGATAGACTCATAAGAAGAGGAAAATGCCAAAACAATTGGGCAAGTGGATCTTGAAGAAGAACACATGTGTGCCTTAATCGAAATAAAGAATCTTAGGAAAAATAATTTGAAGCAAAAGGAGTAATTGCAAAAATATGAATAAGAGGATCATGATTGAAAATCCAAAATGTCAAAAAGCATTGGAGAAACATAAAAGACTATAATGAACCTAAAGGATCAATTAGAATAAACAATAATGATGGAATAAGTGGTGAGAATCCAACTGAAGAAAAAAGAAGAAAAATGCAAAGAGCTAGAATATTAATTTATTTCCTTAAGAAAAGAACTGGAGAAAACAATTATTAAGTTGAATAGAAGTTTGAAGTTTGAGAATAGTACTAAAATATTAGATGATATAATCAATTTTCAAAGGTCTCCATTCATTAAGACTGGTCTTAGATATGATCTTTTTTTTGCCTCCCTACGTACACCTGGCCTTGCTACAACCAGGGAAGTTTTGTTTGTTGCAAGTGGAGTTCAGACTGGTTTTCCAGAAGAAAAACCTATTGTTGATTGTGCCAAATAGATTGATGAGTTTCATAATCCTCACATGGCATAATTTGAGCATATAGATGCAATTATTTCTGATATGTCGGGTTTTTCTACTCTTGTAAGTGAACCTGACCCTAAACCTACTTCCTCTGATCAGTCAACACAAAAATATGTTCCCTATCATCATCCTCACCATAAAAATTGAAGGAATGACAATCATGCTTTTAGATATTTATAGAAGAGAACCAAAATACAACATTGTGGACCAATGCCGACTACCAGGATAGATTGTGGTTGGACTGATGGATGGTGATGGAATCATTTGAATATATTTTTAAGGAGTTCATATCATTGTGTATCATTGACGTTCCTCTTACTTATTGATGATTTCCTTGAAAGTGGTCAACCAAGGACCGACCCGACATGATAGTCGACTGGAGTTTCGACTGAGTGCTTAAGAAGAAACACAATTTCAAGGTGAGAATTCCTTTTCCATTGATGTCAAAGGGTGAGAGTTGTAAATGGGGGATAATTATCTCTATTCTTGGGAGATTTGGAGACAAGGGGAGAGTTTCATATGGGGGGGAATTCTTTCTATGCATGGTGGACTATGTGTTTTGTTGCAGGAATGCCATCAATGAAAAAGTGGGATATTGTTGGAATTATTTTCATTGATTTCAATTGATGAATGATGTCATTAATGTCATAATACGACATTACAATACACACAAAATTTCCAAGATTTATTTATACATATAGGTATACAAATTTATTAAAAAGGGGTGCACGTGAAAGAGTAAAAAGTGAAATGGTGGTTTCAAACCCATGGGTTTGGGGTATTTTCACATGGTATTTTAAATTTATTATTTAATTAAGGGACATGCCCTTTCATGAAGGGTTATGAAAAAGTATAAAAAGAGGAAATATTGAGAGAAAATGTGTGTGTGTGAAAAATGGATTAGAAAATATTGAATTGTGAAATCAGTTTCAGGTCATATTGGCATTTTCATGAAAATGTTTTTTGTAGGACATTTCAAACCTTGAAATTTGGAAGAGATGGAAGAGATATATTGGTGTAAATGTGGTACAAAATTTAGATACTGGTTCACTATACTTTCATATATATTCCTATTTGAAGTTAGGGTTCCTGAAATCAATTTCAAACATACCATCTTGGCACTTTAGCTATAACATATTTTATGGGATTTTTCAGAGCTTGAAATTTTGTAGAGATAGAGGAGAGATATTGGTGTACATGTGGTAAACATTTCATATGCTAGTTCGATATAATTTCAGAGATAGGCCCAATGGAAATTAGGGTTCTTGAATTCTCCTGAAATAATTTTCACACATGTCATCTTGGAACTTTCACTAGAACTTATTCTTTGGGATGTTCCAGACCTTGAAGTTTTGTAGAGGTAAAGGAGATATATTGGTGTACATGTGGTACAATTTTCATATGCAGTTTCACTACATGTTTTGGTATATTCCCTGTGGAATATAGGGTTCTTGAATGCGCCTGAAATCGGTTTCAAATAGGCCAGGTTGGAACTTTTGCTATAACATATTTTTAGGATATTTTCATACCTTGAAACTTTACAGAGACATAAGATATATTTTTGTGTACGTGTGATACAAATTTTAGATGTTGGTTCGCTACATGTTTGGAGATATCCTGTGTGGAAGTTAGGGTTCCTGAATGCTGCTGAAATCAATTTCAAACATGTCAACTTGGAATTTTCACTATAACTTATTTTCTGCGACTCTTCAAACTGTGAAAATTTCAATGACTAGAGGAGACACATAGAAGTACCTCAAGTAAAAAATTTAGAATCATATTTTCAAAATTGAATATGTTGCATGCTGTACAAGTCCATTCTTGGGAAGAGGACCAAAATAACAAGGTTTGAGAAAGTTACCATTTGGAAATTCAAATTTTGGTCATACCAAGTAAAGAAAGAAGTAGTGAGAGTACCTGGTAAAGGAAGAAGAAATGATTATACCCAGTGAAGGAAGAAGTAGCAAGAAGACTCGATGAAGGTTGGTGTAACTCACACAAAGATATTGGTATCTCTTGCCAAGTTGGTGCTTAGTTGTGCTGATTGGTGTGTCCAGTAGATTGGTGTCTAGTAAGATCTATAAGAGATTAGTATCTCTTGCTAAGTTGGTGCTTAGTGATGGGGATTAGTGTATCCAATAAATTGGTGTCTATGAATATCTGTAAGGTATTGGTGTCTCTATCTAAGTTGGTGCTTAGCGATGGGGATTGGAGTCTACAAAGATCTATAGAGTGTTGGACAGTTGGTTGTCATTGATGTCATCCCTTTGAACGTTCAATATAGCCCAGAGTGGTGATCGAGATTTATGGTGAGTTAGTCGTCATTGATGTCAACAAGAATGGTTGATGTAAATTGATTTGATGGGTGCATTTGATGAAGTCTACATGAAGCCACGAATGTGTGGTCATGGAACCCATAGTTGATCAAGGAAAAAGGTCATGAAGGACAATGTAAATGTAGGTAACTCATTCATGGATGGATAGTCCTCGTCATGTCATTTCCTGGTGATAGGAAATACCTCACGTGGTTCATCATGGTTAGGGAGATATTCTCTCATGAATTTGGAAGCCCCGAGGAATGGTTAAGAAGCCCATAATTGGTTATAAGTAATTAATGAAAGGGAAAAGTGGTTGCAAAAAGAAAGTTAAAGAAGCCCTAAGATCAAGGAGATAAGTTACTTGGAAAAAGTATAAATACACCTCAAGGAGTCTGTCATGAGTACATTCAATCACTTATTCTAATGAACATATACTAGTAAACTAGTGATCTATTTGGCAAGTTTACGACGAAGAAATCTAAGGTAGCGACAAATGAGAAGTGTGGAAGTTTCAGGATTATAGTGGAGAGATAGGGTTTTCTGTAAAAACCCTAATTGTCTAATCCCCACAGGTCATATAGATAGTGTCCTGTGAGGAATCCCCGCGGGTTGCCTAGGGCATGTCACGCGAGGCCCCGAGTGACAGGTAGAATTTGTCCCGCGAGGACAATAAAAAATTGAAGGAAGATGCTGGTGCTGGGTTGATGAGGATTGAGGTAAAACTACAAGTTTGTGTATCAGGATCAGAGGAACCAGGTCAGTTACATAAGTAAATGTATGCTATTCTATGTGTTATGAGGTTGCATTTGTTGATATTGAGGAGTATGCTTAAGGAATAGCTTTGTGAATTTTGGTATATTCCTTGAAGGCACATCTTGAATGTATGGTACATGCTAGTTGAGGTATATTTGTTGATGTACATTGCTGGTGCATATTGGCACATGGTTTATACTTGAGGCTCATGGTTTGAGGTACATATTGGATATATCTTGATGATGTGATGGTCATACCTTTGGTATTTTGTTGAGGCATTGGTATGTATGAGGCACATCTTTGGTGCATGGTTTGAGGCATATTCTTGGTACATGTATGAGGTGCATGTATTGGTGATATTGGTACATGTTGAGATACACCTTAGTGATGTTGTGGTACATTTATTAGTATCAAATCTTGACTATATTGGTATCTTGGTATTGTGGCTATCTTGGTTATGCTTGAGATGATTTCCTATGATATGATACATGGTTGATGCATGAGACGGTATATGGTTGATACATGGTATAGTACAGGCTTGGTACATTGTATGGTACATGCGTTGATGTACATGGTTGGTACATGTGTTGATATACATAGTTGACATACATGGTTGATACATGGTATGGTACAAGTGTTGGTGCATTGTTGATGCACGGTTTGGTACAAGTTCTAGTGCATTGTTGATGCACGGTTTGGTACAAGTTTTGGTGCATGGTTGATGCAAAGTTTGGACAGGTGTTGGTGCATGATTGATGCATGGTTGATACAAGGTCATGTACATGTTTGATGTACATGGTTTGGTGATGGTATCCATGTGAGATGATCTAGTTTCGTTGATGTTGAGTATAGGTGATAGTGACAGGTTGGTGACAGTGATAGGTTGGATACAGTGAAAAGTTGGATACAGTGACAGGTTGACAGGTTATAGGTTGATGTGATAGTGACAATGACATTGACAGTGGTAGTGACAGTTGGTATACACTTATATTTCAGGGCGATAGGACGGGGCGAGGAAAGGGGGTTGTAGCCTCCTTCCGGTTGGTGTCGAAGAACTCATGGAGTTGGAGCTTCCTTTAGGTTGGATCCTGAGAATTAGGGGGTTGTAGCCTCCTTCTGGTTGGAGCCAGATAATTCAAGGAGTTGTATCTTCCTTAAGGTTGGATACTGTAAATAGGGGGTCGTATACTCCTTCCAATTGTAGCTAGAGAATTGGGAAGTTGGTGCTTCCAATGAATGTATTCTTGAAAATATATAAGAAAACATTCCGTGGTTTTCTCCCATTTGGGTTTCCATGTAAATTCTGGTGTACTATGTATTTGATGTGATGATTCTTATGTTTATATGCTCATGGTTTATTGAATGCAATCATAGATGATACATTGATGATACACTACTGATAAAGTTGAATTTTATATATTGTGGATAAAAGTGGTAAAAGGGCCCATACTGAGTCACCCCCCCCTCTCAGTATTCCAACAATTGGTATCGGATTAGGTTCCTCCAGGAAACAATTTAACCACTAGAAGGAAGATCATGGAGTACACTATGTTTAGGGTACCACAGTTTGATGGTCAGAATGGTCAGAGATATGAAATGTGGAGTATTAGGATGAAAACATTTTAGAGTCACAAGGGTATGATGTTTGAAAATCAATTGTTAGAGGATATACTGATACTAAGAAACTGAAGACTACAACCAAGAAGTTGTTGAAAAGAAACAATGAAATAGTAATGGATTTCATCTTGGAATGATTACTTGATTCAGTAAAAGAGAACGTGGGAAAATGTTCACCAACCAAATAACTTTGGGAAAATCTACAAAATATTTATTCAAAGAAATCTCATCTCATCACAAGGACAAAGTGCATTGATCAGAACAAAGAAGAGGTTAAATATGAATAAGAAGAAATATGCTCACCATGTCAAACAAATTCAGAAGAAGAATATTGTGAAGAAGGCATAGTAGATCTTGAAGCAAACTTAATCAATGCTTTAGAAAAATTGACAAAAGAAAGGAAGAAAAACAAGTCTCTTGAAGAAGAATTGGTCAAGAAGAATTCTCAAGAAAGTTCCAAATAATCCCAACAGACCATCGTGAATCTAAAATATTAGCTAGAAGAAGCCAAAAGGATTCAAGAAACATACAAAAGTCATATGGAAGAGAAGCAGTGTTTGGAAGACGAAATAACAACACAAAGAAAGGAAGCATGAAAGAGAGAGAGTGTTTTGACAGATCATCTCAAGGAAATATTCGAGGATTTAAACCATCTTGAAGAAAAATTCAGTCAACAAGAAAAAAGGCTCGAATAAGAAATCATCTCCCTGAAAATACAACTTGAAGAAGCAAAGAGAATGAAAGAAGTCACGAGGATTCAAATGATGAAGAAAGAAGAAGAGGTTGAGAAGCTTGAAGAGCAAGTTGTCACATTAAGAGTTAAAATTTTCAAGCTCAACAATAACATTGAAGAGAGAGAAACATCCATATCATCAGAAAATAAATTTGAAGAGAACCACTCTAGGTTGCCAGAAAGGAAGAATGAAGAAAATAGAAAGAGTTATGTATAAGTAATCAAATGAAGGAATCATGGTCAGTAAGAATCAAAGGAGAACAAGTATATTAGAGATACACTCCATAAATACTTTCCACATTCAAGAAAAAAATAAGCTTCAATTATGATGAAGGGATCAACAAAAGAGAAGATCATGATCAAACAAGACATGAATTCAGAAGGACTACACCACAAAGAAGATCATTGACACCTAGGTATGTAAATTTATTTTATGGTCATTGTTATATTTGTACTAACTTTGGACATAAGGCTATAGATTGCA
>SNQJ01S0002742.1:108068-155040 GCA_010110895.2 Picea sitchensis | reverse complement strand
ACGGTGAAATGTGAGGTAGTGACAAGTAAGAAGTGCGAGAGTTTCGAGGTTGCGTAAATAGTGAAATTATCTGAGGAAACCCTATTTTGGTTGACCCCCATAGGTTAGAACACTAGTATCTTGCGAGGCATCCCCGTAGGTTGCATAGTGCTCATCACGCAAGGCCTCGTGTGACAAGTAGTCTTAGTTCCATGAGGGCACGACATATTTGGGGGAAATGCTTGTACCAAGTCCCTGAGGTCATAGAAAAGATATAGGTCAACACTACTGTATACCAGGTCAGATACATAGGTATAGGTATTCTTATGTGCTTGTTGTGATGATTATACTTTGTTGTGGTATGGTACCTGCTTGAGGTATGCTTGGTTTGACACATGATTGAGGTACATCTTGCCTATATGGTTGACTGACGTATAATCTCCTATTTGGTTATGACATGACTATTATGGTTTATCATTAGAGACATATCTTTGAGATGTGGATGTATGGTTGAGGTATACACTTGATTCATGGAGGAATATTCATGAGGCACTTTCCTTGGTTATTTGAGGCACTTCATTGATGATATGGTTAAGATCTATGCTATGGTATATGGTAAAATTTCTATACATGGTTTATTCTCTAGTACATAGTATATGATTTGATGTTATGGTATCTTCATTTGGAATATCTCTTGGTACATGATTGATGCATGTTATACTACATATGTTGGTACATAGTTGATGGATGATATGGTATAGGTTTTGGTATAGCTTATGTTGATGATCAGTTACAGGTTGATGGTACAATGACAATGACAGGTTGGATACAGTGACAGGATGATGTGGTAGGTTACAGATTGATGTTATAGTGGCAGTGACAATGATAGTGACATTGACAGTGAAAGAGATACTTGCAATGATTGTGGTAGTGACATGTTGGTCTACACTTGTATTTCAGGGTGACAAGATGAGGAAAGGAAAGGGGGTTGTAGCCCCCTTCTGGTTGGTGCCATAGAACACAAGTAGTTGGAGATTCCTTCATCTTGGAGCCTGAGAATCAGGGGGTTATAGCCTCCTTCTGGTTGGAGCTAGATAATTTAGGGAGTTGTAGCTTCTTTCAGGTTGGAGCCTGTAAATAGGGGGTCATAGAATCCTTCCAGTTGTAGCTGGAGAATTGGGAATTTGGTGCTTCCAATGAATGTATTCTTTTGATATATAAGAAAATAATTCCATGGTTTTCTCCCATTTGGTTTTCCACATAAATACTGGTGTATTGTGTCTCTGTGGATGTCTATTATGATGTGCTGATTTATACTGCTCATGATCTATTGATGATATACTACTGCTGATGTTAATGATTACATATTATGGTTAAAAGTGATAAAAGGGTGCTCATACTGATTCACCCCCCTTCTCAGTATTCCAACAATTGGTATCAGAGTAGGCCCTTCAAGAAGCAGTTTAACCACTAGAAGGAGATCATGGAATACGCTAAGATTGGAGCACCAAGGTTTGATGGACAAAACTATGCCTTTTGGAATAAAATGATGCAAACCTTTTTACATGCACAATAATTTGATCTTTGGCAGTCATTAGTATACGAATATATAGCACCAATCACTCCCCCAACTGACAAAGATGGAAAGAAAATCAACGAAAATAATTCAAAGGATAAAGGCACCATTCTGAGCAGTTTGGATGATTCAGTATTTGTCAAAGTTATGCATTGCAAGACCACAACAAATCTTTGGGATAAACTTCAAAATATTTACAAAGGAGATACCAAAGTTAAAGGACATAAACTTCAAACCCTCAGAGCTAAGTTTGAGCAACTGAAGATGAAGGAAGATGAAAACATTGCAACCTACTTTCTATGAATTGACGAAATAATGAACACTATTAGAGGACTGTGAGAAGAAGTTGATGAATCAATGGTCATTCAAAAGGTTCTAAGATCTCTACCTATGCGATTTGATCCTAAGATATCAACCTTGGAATAAATAACATATATTGATAGTTTGAGCATGGATGAGCTACATGGAATATTCACAGCATATGAAATGAGGATAGAACAAGAGAATCCAGTCATAAAGGAAGAAACGTTCAAAGTATCTAAGAATACAAAGAATCAAAACAAGAAAAAGTCAAAACCAGATTGCAACTGCAATGATGATTCAAAATAAGATGAAGAAGTGGAAAACTTCGTAAGGAATTTAAAAAGAGGAACCAACAAGTACAAAGGTATGTTTCCATTGAAATGTTTTAATTGTGATAGTATTTGTCATTTTTCTTCTAATCGTTCTTATGCTAAGAATAAAGGTAGCGATGAAGAAGGAGATCCTAAGAAGAAAAAATAAATTCAAAAGAGAGACAAAAGAAGGAATAAAAAAAAATTCTTTAAGAAAAGTTTCAATTCAAAGGAAGACAAATCTTCATCAGATGAGGATGAAGATAGTGACAATGATTCAAAAAGAGTACTCTTTATGGGAGTGGAAGATGATGAAGAAGATTCTGAAGATTCTGAATAAGAAGGTGAAGTCGATCTTAGATCAGAATTAATCAGTGCCTTAGAAGAACTAGGGAAAGAAGGAAAGAAAATCAATTCACTCAAGGAATAATTAAAGAAGAAGGAAGTATATCAAAATTTCAACTTAGAACAAATCGAGTATATAATCACGAAGTTAAAAATATAGGTAGAAGAAGAAAAAAATATTGAAGAAACACTCAGAAACCAGTTAGAAGATAAGGGGAAGATGATTGAAAGCTTGGAAGCATAAATAGTTAACTTAAGAAAAGATCTTTAGAAGAAAGATATGAAACATGATAGCACCAAAATATTGGATGAGATCGTCAACAATCAATGGTGACATTATGATAAGTCCGGGATAGGATACAACCAAATTCATTCCGAGAAAGGTTTGAGCTCCAAGACAACAAAATATGAAGCATAACAAAGAATCTATGAACAAATAATCATAGGTACTCAAGAAGAAAACCACAGAGGAACTGGACCACCTAGAAGATTTAGAACACATAACCAACAATCCACAACATCTCAAGAAGAAGAAGGATTCATAAGAGCAACTCCATTCAGAAGATCCCCTACATCCATGTATCAAATAAATTTTCTTTTTTTATGATATTCTTGTAACAATTTTTGTCACAAAGATGAAAACTATAGAGCCTATTCCAAAAGCATAAGAAACTATGAAGGATATTCAAACAAAAATTATCTCAGGAAGTCACATGAATCAGATAACAAAAATCACAACAATTTTGGTTCACTATGTAATGAAATAGAGTGCTACAAATGAAACAATTTTGGACACATGGAAAAATATTGTAGACTGTATGTTCCTCCAAAGGAAACAAAGAAGAATATCAATAGTCATAAACAAGAACCACAAAGGATATGGAGAAGAAATTAGGATCAATTCAACACTAAAGAAATCTCGCTTTCTCTACACGTGCAACACAAGAAAAGTGGGTGGTATGTTGACAACGATTGTTCGAAGCATATGACAGGTGACAAGAATAGGTTCTTAACCCCGAAGAAGGAATGGGATGGATCAATTTCATTTGGAAATGATAACTCATCCAAAATAATAGGTAGAGGCACAGTCAAGCTTGGAAGCAAGGATGACAAGGAAGAAAATGTTCTACTGGTCGAAGATATGAAGAAAAATATTCTAAGTGTTAGTCAAAGGTGTGATCAAGAAAACAAAATTTTGTTTGAATCAAAAAAATATGAAATAAGAAAAGAAGGATCATGAAAATTGGTCGCTATTGCTAGAAGAACCCTATACAACATATATGTTCTGAATGAGATTGGAAGGGGAAAATGTTGTTTAGGAAAGGAAAATGAAAGTTGGCTCTAGCACAGAAGGATGGGTCACATACACTTTGATAACCTTTTCAAAATCAACATAAAGGAAGAAATGAAAGAAATGTCTGATATCTCAAATCCAACAAATATTCTATGTGATTATTGTCTACAAGGAAAACAAACCAAGACAAATTTCAAATCAAAATATTACTCCATGACAAAAGAATTTGATATTGTACACACTGATCTATGTGGACCTAAAATAATGAAGGGATTAAATGGTGAACAAAACTTTCTGCTACTAGTTGATGACTACACAAGAATGATTGCAATTTGCTTACTCAGGAAGAAGTCAGAGGCATTCAGACACTTCAAGATATACAAAGAGATGGTTGAAACTGAGATGGATTTGAAAATCAAGTGCTTAATATCAGACAATGGATGAGAGTTTACATCAAAGGAGTTCATGGATTTCTGTAGCAAACATGGAATAAAGAGACCGTTCTCGACATCTAGGAAACCTCAGAAAAATGGAGTGGTTGAAAGGAAGAACATAAAAGTACAGGAAATGGCCAAAACCATGTTGAAAGATTCCAAGTTGAGTGACATATTTTGGGCACAAGCAGTACATACAACAATTCACATCTTGAACATAGGAATGCTCAGACGTAACAATGATTAGACTGTCTATGAGCTATGGAAAGGAATACCAGAAAATGTGGAGCATTTCTGATTATTTGGAAGCAAATGCTATATTAAAAGAGAATATGACAAGATTGGAAAATTTGACTCCCGAGTTGATAAGGGCATACTAGTTGGGTATTCAAGAAAAAGAAAAGCATATAAATTCTTCAGTCCAAGACTCAACAGAATCATGGAAAGCATCAATGTAACGATTGAAGAGACATGTATATGGAAGGACAAAGAAGGAAGAAAGGACTCAAAAGAGAGGGATGACAAGGAAGATCTAAAAGAAGAAGAACTAGTAGAAGAAGAGAATCCAAAAGAAAAACAAGAGGAAGATGAGCAACATATACCCGCTAAGACACCTAGACGACGAGTATAGAAAAATCATCCACTAGAACAAATTATTGGGAATAAATATTTAGGAGTTGAGACTCGAAGAAGAATACTTTCACCTTAACAAAAACACCTAGCATTGTTATCTACAGTTGAACCCAACATTTTTGAAAAGGACAACAAGGATTAACACTGGATCAAGGCTATGGATGAAGAATTGGATCAGATAGAGAAGAATGAAACATGGGAATTGGTTCCAAGACTGAAGAACAAGAATGTGATTGGTACTAAGTGGGTTTTATGAAATGAACTGAACGAGGATGGATAGGTAACTAGAAACAAAGAAAGGTTAGTATGAAAATGATATTCTCAAATTGAAGGTATATATTTTGAAGATACCTTTGCCCCAATTTCTAGGATGGAAGCAATCTGATTGATCTTAGCCTATGCATGTTCTAAAAGAATCAAGGTATATTGGATGGATGTTAAGTCAACCTTTCTTAATGGAGAGTTAGAAGGAGAAGTATACATCGAACAACCAGAAGGATTTCCACTGTCAAAAAAGGAAGATTATGTTTGCAGACTAAAGAAATCATTGTATGGAATCAAGTAGGACCCCATAGAATGGTATTCAAGATTGGATAGGTATCTACAATAACAAGGATTTAGGAAGAGAAAGGTAGAAAACAATCTCTACATAAAATTGGATCAAGACAATATATTGATAATTGAAGTTTATGTAGATGACATCATCTTCAGAAGTGATGATGACAAGATGAGTCAAAATTTTTCTAGAGATATGCGAATTGAGTTCGAAATGTATTTTCTTGGCGAGTTGAATTTCTTTTTTGGATTACAAATATGTCAACGTGATAAAGGCATTTTCATCTCTTAGACCAAGTATATCAGAGAAATGCTAAAGAAGTTTGGAATGGAAGCTTTCAAACCCATGATTACTCCTATGCAGACCAATTGCAAGTTTAGCAAGGAAGATGAATCTAAGGATGCAGACTAGAGACTTTATGGATGAATGATTGAAAACTTACTTTATGTGACATCGTCAATACCGGATGTGATGCAAGCATTTGGACATGTTGCAATATCTCAAGCAACACCGAAAGAAACACATGTTATGACAGTACAAATAATATTCATATATCTCAAAGCAACAAAAGATTATGGATTATGGTATCTAGAAAGGGAATGATCTATCTTTGGTAGCCTACACAGATGCATATTGGGTAGGTAGAATTGATGATAGAATAAGTACAAGTGGAGACAATTTCTACTTGGGTGAGTGTTGATATCATTTTTGAGCAAGAAACAATCATCATTATCTTTTGCCACATTAGAAGCAAAATATATTGCAATAACAATATGTTGTACTCAAGTTCTCTCGATGAAGTAGACCTAATAGGATATACAGGTGGAATATGACAAACCTATTCCGATACTTTGTGATAACACCAGTTCTATCGATATCTCTAAGAACCCAATAATGCACTCCAAGAAGAAGCACATTCCGATCAAGTTCCACTTTCTACAGTAATAGGTTACAGAGAAGAACATCAAGCTAGAGTACATTGGGACAAAATAACATATTGCAAATATCTTCACCAAACGTCTTCAGAGGGAGATGTTTGAATATCTTCGACATAAACTTACAGTAGTTTTTGCCCCAAAGTGATCCACACAACATTAGGCATAGTAAGACAGGGGGAAAGAAGTACAAGACTTGAAGAATCCAAGTAAATAAACTTTTTGAATGATTTTTATATACATCAGATATTTACACGAGGAAGCACCATGAAGAGAAAACAGAGGCATGTAGATAGGGGAAGCGACCCCAAGGAAAATTACCCTTTTCCATTGATGCCAAAGGGGGAGAGAAATAATAGATGCATGGAAATGAAAATAAATAACATATGCATGACATAGGGGGAAAAATTGTCACAGGGGGAGCGATGAGCACAGGGGGAGCATGAATGTTCCCATGCCATTGATAATTACATCAATGCTAAAGGGGGATATTGTTGGAAAGTTGGTTGTCATTGATGTCAACATATGTGACGGGTGTATTTTGAGAAGTCTCCAAAGTGGCCCCCTTATGGTGTATCTATAAGAATGGTCCTCATGGGAAGGTGATTTGAAGAAATCTACAAGAAGACCGAGAGGTGTGGTTATGGAACCCAAAGTTGATTTCAGAAAAAAGGTCATGAAGGATGGTGTGAATGTAGCTAACGCAATCATGGATGGATATTCCTCGTCATTCCATTTTCGGTGATAGGTGGTACACCACGTGGTTCCTCATGGTTGAGGAGTTATGGCCTTGGGAAGTTAGAAGCCCTGAAGAATGGTCAAGAATCCCCTAGTTGGTTACAAGTCATTAATGAAAGGATAAAGTGGTTGTAACAAGAAATTTAAGAAGTCCCTAAGATTAAGGATAGAGGTTACCCAAAAAAAGTATAAATACAACTCAAGGAGTCATTCACAAGTACATTCACTCACATATTCTATTGAATATATTCTAGTGAACTAGTGATCTATTTGGAAATTTTGCGACGGTGAAATCTAAGGTAGTGACAAGTAGGAGGTGTAGAAGTTTCGGGGTTGCAGAGGAGAGTGAAATTATTTGAGGAAACCCTAGTTTGGTTGACCCATGCGGGTCAAACCACAAGTGTCTCGCGAGGCATCCCCATGGGTTGCATAGTGCTCATCATGCAAGGCCTTGCGTGACATGTAGTCTTAGTCCCGCGAGGAAAAGACAAATTTGAAGGAAATGATTGTACCAGGTCCCTGAGGTCAGAGGAAAGCTATCGGTCAACACTACTGTGTATCAGGTCAACTACATAGGTATAGGTATGCTTATGTTCTTGTTGTGATGATTATACTTTGTTGTGGTATGGTACATGCTTGAGGTATGTTTGGTTTGGAAAATGATTGAGGTACATCTTGGATACATGGTTGATTGAGGTATAATCTCCTATATGGTTATGGCATGATTGTTATGGTTCATCATTACATACATATCTTTGAGATGTGGATGTATGGTTGATTTATACACTTTATGTATGGTGGCATATGCATGAGGAACTTGCCTTGTTTATTTGAGGCTATGGTATATGGTATAGGTTCTATACATGGTTGATTCTCTAGTACATAATATATGATTTGATGTTATGGTATCTACATTTGGAATATATCTTGGTACATGATTTATGCATGTTATACTACATATGTTGGTACACAATTGATGGATGATATGGTACAGGTTTTGGTATAGCTTATGTTGATGACCAGTTATAGGTTGATGGTACAGTGACAGTGAAAGGTTGGATACATTGACATGTTATAGGTTGATGTGATAGTGGAAGTGGAAATTATTGTGGTAGTGATAGGTTGGTATACACTTATATTTCAGGGCGACAATACGGGGCAAGGAAAGGGAGTTTTATCCTCCTTCCAGTTGGTGCCGAAGAATAGAGTGAGTTGGAGCTTACTTCAGGTTGGAGTCTGAGAATCAAGGGGTTGTAGCCTCCTTTTGGTTGGAGCTAGATAATCCAGGGAGTTGTAGCTTCCTTCCGGTTGGAGCCTATAAATAGGGGGTTGTAACCTCCTTCCAGTTGTAGCTGGAGAATTGGAAAGTCAGTGCCTCCAATGGATGTATTCTTTTGATATATAATAAAAGAATTCCATGGTTTTCTCCCATTTGGGTTTCCACGTAAATATTGGTGTACTGTGTCTTTGTGGATGTATATTATGCTCTGTTGATTTATTATACTTCTCATGATATATTGATGATATACTGCTGCTATTGTTAATGATTACATATTGTGGTTAAAAGTGATAAAAAAGTGCTCATACTGATTCACCCTCCCTATTAGTATTCCAACACAAAGGGACATTGTTGAACAATATGTTCATTGATGTCTAAACGATGAACATAATAGGACATGAATATTTGAAGTCAAGAAATTTTGAATGCTTTTTATATGTTTTAGAGAGTTACAAGAGGAAGCACCAATGGAAAAAAAACAGTACTAGAAAAGAGGAAAGGAAAAATACACAAGAAGCCCTACATTTATCAACATGATATATTTCATAGAAGTCAAGGAAAGAAAAAGCACTAGAGAAAAAGATCAAGAAAGAAATATTAGAAGCATGCAGATAGGGGGAGGCATACTGACATTGGGAGTTATCCTTTTTCCCATGATGTCAAAGGGAGAGAATTAGAAAGATCAGAAGAGAAAGAGTCAAGTGCATGAATTCAGAGAAGCATTGTTAAGAAAATGTATAATTTCAGGGGAAGTCACTCTTTGTTATTGATATCAAATAGAGAAGAGGATACTGGAAAGAAATATGAGGACAAAAACATGTGAAGAGAAAGAAAATATTCATGAAGATAGAGAGATATGCATGAAGTATGTTGGTGCATACAAATATTTGTAATAATAGGTTGGTGCCTAAAAATAATTATAAGTAGAAGTTTTGTGGTTTTCTCCCGAAATGGTTTCCACGTAAATCTTGTGTTCCATGTTTTGCAATGTGATTGTTTTCTTATGGTTGATGAATGTTTGAAAAAGTAAAAAATTGTCTTATACTGATTCACCCCCTCCTCTCAGTATAAGTGTGTGATCAACATAATGTTATTCTATACTATTTTCCATCTATAAAGGTTAGAGAAACATTTGCATGCCATACTCCTTCTATAAATAATATTGTTTTGAAAACCTAAAGACAAAAGCAGATCAATGAAAATGGGAAACAACAAATGGAAACACCAAAGATAAAAGTACTTAAAAGTTCAAAGGCTAAGAACTAATACAACAAGACAACTCAAATGCATAAAATGATTATAAGGTGACCTCGATCAAATGCATAAGTACATAAATGAAAATAAAATGCACAAAAATGTAAATGCAAATAAAATAAACGAGTATAGAAAGGAAAATCATAGAGATCTTCATTCCTTTCCACTCCCTCATATTTTCATTTAATTAATCGATATCAATTTTTCACTCATTTCATGTAAACATGTATCCAATCACTTCACTTACACATATTCTCTCACTCATACATTCATATTCCATATTATTCATACACCATGCATACCCATGTTTGTATCTCTAGTAATGTTTCAACCCACAAATATACACCTACAAAAGAATTGACCTACATGATATGATAAGAGACATGATCTATAGGATTCACCTATAGGATATGTGATCTATATTATCCTACAAAATATTCCACCTACAAGCTAATATTGGAGACACTAACTACATAATTGAAATCTACAGGAAACTACATGATATGCATTCTACTATACTAAAATCCCATTACAAGAATGCTAGTTAAATAAGAATGCATGAGAAGATCTATATAACATCCACAACAAATTCAAACATATGAACCTCCTACATAGGACATTCATTACCTACATCACTTCATGCAAAGGATGATCATATTCAAAACGACATGCAAAATCATAAATATGATCAAGCACTAAACAAAACAAAGGCACATCATGAACTTCAGTTCTAGTTTATGCAATTATGTTTACACAGACATGCATGTCACATGTATCTAACATCTATATCTCCCCAACCTTACACTATAATTGTCCCATCATCCAAAATCTCGTTAACACGAAGTTTGAAACAATAGCTTGTTGGGGGTGGGGGAAGTAACATAGTGTTAGCACAAACTTAGTGATTTATATGGAAGTAATTAGAATTAAAATGGGAAGGTCAAATCAAATTGGGTAATCAGAAGAAGCCATCAATAAAACACCAAATTTGAATTTGATGGCATTATTTTTGGAGGAAAGGAAGGTATGTTGAGCTCTTTAATTGCCCCAATTAAAAAGTAGAACATGGTCGTAGATGCCAAGAATTTGTAAGAATTCATATTGCTATGCAAGCTAATATTTAAGGGCCATATACTAGTTAAAGAGTAAGAGTGTTGTAAGTGCCCAGCCTCTGAGATGGAGTCCCATCCAACTGCAAGAGCTGGTGCTTTCTGCTAAATGCCAGATTGAAATTCCCCATACATATAAAAGCCAAGGGACCATGATTGGGCAGAAGTTGCAACAGAGTAATATGCTAATTTACTCATTGCATCTAATATAACATTTATAAAAACTTGAATGCATGATAAGCACACAAAAACACAACATTCAAATATTCATTTACACGATGGAATAACCATAATAAACCACAATTAATAAATTATATATGTTTATATTATTCATAATAATTGGTTTGCATCTGAAGGATGAACCTCTAATTGCATAGCATTGCATTTCATTTTTTTTTCTCTCAACTAATGCAGGCCCACCCCAAAGGTAGGGTTATGAGTCCACAAGGATATTTGGACCTCTTGAGGCTATGAGTCCACAAGGATATTTGGACCTCTTGGCTATACACTCTCCACACACAACAAACCCAAACCCAAGTTCTACTCCTACATCAATTCCAATTCACCAACTCTCTCTTCCCCACAACCTGCACAACCCAAGGAATGTACCCCCTTCACTCCTCATAGTCCCTCAGGATGTATCATTCATTTATTAGGGCTTCCTGTGCATTCATTTGGACATGAATCTCTGAGCTAGGGACTTCAATAACTCTTAGTTTCTTCAGGAGTGCTTACAACAACATTCACAAGGCTCTTGAACTATTTCCTCGATAGGAAAACACACTACCAACTTACAACCTAGTTTACAGGAACACACGTCTCATTTCCAACATAGTACAAAACCAAACAATGACTGACCTCGAGCACAACATGGATGGTTATCTTCCCAACACTCAACTCCCCTAAAGCTTCCCAAAATCTACATGAAAAAACTCTCTACTTTTCACATACGAATTTCCTTTTCTTTCCCTTGCTTGCTTGACTCACACTCTTCCCAAGGATGATTATACTTCAGCCCCATGATCCCAATAACTATGGGATGTGACTCCTCACACCCACCCACTTACATGAGTTTAATGATTGGCTCTAGGAACACTCAACAACAAATAAAACGTTATACACAATGATAATAATTCAGGAAAAGTGGATTGGATTAATACCCATGAATATTTCTCCTTGGACCCCTCTCTCTTGTGGAGTAATATCCCCCCATCATTTTCATCCCTCTTGTATCATAGACAATGATTACCACTTTTATTAATCATTTCAATGTTCATAATATACAATTTGGCCCTCATCCATATTAATCAATATAGGCTCTTTGCCCCAAACATATCGAATCACTAGCCTAAATGACATTTATACAATTACATTATAATTTGTAGGGATTAAAACCGGGGATGTTACAAGTGTTGTTGGAGAAGATCAAGCTAATTAAGGAGGTTAAATATTGCTAAAGTGTTAGTCTAGAGGCCGACCATGGCTCTCTAAGTTAAAAAAAAGAGTCCTAAATTTCTAATAAATCACAAGTACAATAAAAACATACTTGCAAGGAGAAGGTAAGAGTAAAAAGAAAAGGATTTGAAAACAATTTTGTAAAAGAAATAGAGGTAGAGTAACCCAACACCAAGGGTTGATAAAAATGTAAGTACCTAGCTAGATTCTTATTTATTCCCAAGTTAAAAAAGAATGAGTGGAGAATCTCTCTCTCTCTCTCTCTCTCTCTCTCTCTCTCTATATATATATATATATATGAATGAGAATGAGTTAGAATCATTAGAGAAACTATTCTAAAATGATAGGTTTCATGCTTACTGTCATAAGAACAAAACAAGTGAAGTAATCCCCAAGTAAGAAGACACCAAGATGACAACTAGATTTAATGTAAGGGAACCCACATATCCCTCTAAAATACGTGCCAATCCTAAAGTAGTGGAGGTATTCCAAAAAAACAAACTGGATTGAACACATTAATAGGCTTAGGGGGTTTGAATATAAGATTTATTTGGAGTTTGCAGAGAATTTCCAACACTTATAGGGATTTTTATCACCCAATCTAACACCCTTGTGAAAATCCTCTAACAAGGTGCAAGACAAGTGTAATTTTTGGAAGTATTTTCCACTATCACCTTAGTAATTACTTCCCTTGTTTTAGTGAAGGATGAGATCCAACACAAGGGCGGATTCCCTAGCAGCTTTAGGAATCCTATAGCAAGACAAGTCAAGTATACAACCTCCTATATTGGTCACTCAATCATACCACCACTTTGGTCAAGGTGATCAAAGAAATATTAAGGTGGCTTAATGAAATAGCTTTTATATTTTCAAGTATGAAGTATCTATGATAATAAATGATATTTAGAAAGTCAAATAAAGTAAAATGTATGCCCCAAGCACCAAAAATAAAGAAGAAAGCTAAATATATTATAAAACTTATATTCACAATGATTACTTCAGCAATATGACATGTTACAACAACATAAATATAACAAACCTTAGAACAATTAATCATGAAATGGAAGAGGGCCGAAAATGCAAGCTAAAACTAGGGTTTTAGATAACAAATTCTTGCTGAAATATAAATGGCATGAAACAACCTCAAACATCCAAGATGTCAAGACCTAGTAGGCCGAAAATTACAACAACAATACAATAAATGATTTCAAGGTATATCCCATGGGTGAAAGATGACAATAAACCCTAGACGTAAGGCTAGGAATGGTTTGAAATTTAAGGGAGATTACAATAAAACCTAATATAACAAAAAAACATCAAAGGAAAAGGGGAATTACTGTTTAAAGTCACTTGCAAGGGAGAAAGGCTAGTGTCTTCTAGTTTCCTTGGGAATATGGAGTAAAAAGATGCACTTTCTTGGAGAGCAAAGGAAAAAGGAATACCTAAGAACTAAACGCTAGGGAAGCCCACTACAAACCCTAGGGAAGTCCACTACAAACCCTAGGTATTAATCCTTTAGGAGGAAAAATCAAGGTCATCCACTACAAACCCTAAGAGGATATCCTATGTATTATAACAACCTTTAGCAAAGATATCAATATGGATCTTTGGTACAACCCTATGGTAGTCCAATACAAACTCTAGAAATTTAACCTACAAGAATATAATTATGGTATTCCACTAAAATCCCTAAAAATATCCTTATGTCCTTTAACAAGCTTCAAAAAAATGATTACAAGGGAAGGTAGTCCACTACAAACCTTCCTAGGGTTTCAATACAAGGTTTATTCAAGAAAAATAAAACATAGTAAGAAATATCACCACTTTGATAAAGAATTCACTTAATACATCAATAAATAAACCATCAAAGACTTAGAAATAACACTTACTAAGTAAATCAACGATCATCCATGAAACCCTAACCACAAAATCATCCACAAATCTTGAAAAGCATCCAAAAGATCACCTCCAAGACAAGGCACATAAGTCATATATAGTGAAAGAGAACGATATAAGACAAGTGTAGTAGTGATTCTCCACAAGTTGAGTTATGATTTACAAAAGGTAGTGCTCCCTTTATTTATGGGAGGAAATTGTTAACATGGAAAAATTCCCCTCGCCAACACGAGGGAGAGTTTCCTGATGGTAGGTCCCAATTAAACCTACTCTCGTTTGGTGTGGAAATCCCCACTGATATGTGGGCCCAGTTTCAACTAACTAAATGAATTACTCTATGAGGATAGGCTCATTCATCCTAGCTAGACTAAATCCTAAATGAAAATCTATTCTAATACGCTGATGCAACTCTATTGTAATGTGCAACTACAGTCCTATTCTAACGAAACTTAATTAATTATAGTCATACAATTCAATTTGCGAAACACAAATAGTTCTTATTTTACATAATCAAATCATATTAACATACACATTCTCATATAKATGACTACAAGTATGTTCCTGTAACTGAGCTCATAACCCATTCATAGTTATCTCCTACAAATGACAATTGATAGTAGTGACAAATTGATTTTTTTTTGTAGAAACTAACAAACAATAGTGCACCATTGTATGAACAAATCACAAATTTTCTTGCCATTATTTTCCTTCAAAGAGATAGTTAATATGAGAAATACTATAACAAGCAGAGATATTTCACCTCTACCTTCAATCTTGATAAATAGTTATACACGACTCAACTTCGGTTCTCCATCCCCCTTTGTTTCCTTTACATGAGACTTTATTTTATAGAGTAAGAAAGACTATTGAACTTCCATAAGCGTGATTTTTTACAATTACTAATGTTATAGCCCCCTCTTTCCTATCCTTTTTACATTTTTGGAAGTAACAAAGAAAAATATTTACATAATATTCCTTCCTACTTTGACCTCCTTAGGAAGGCGAGAAACTAAATCTTTGGTGGTGAAGGGAATAGTCCCTGAAAATTTAGTCTAGAAGACAACCAAAGATAGGAAAACTTATTCATCGATTATGAGACTCTTGCATTTGCTTGGGGAGTTCCACTGGCTAAGAGGGAGACATAGATATTTCCCTCGGCCTTAATCGTTTGCAAACACAAGTAGCTATTGAACTTTATCCCTTTTCTTTGTCTTTGCGGCATGGTCAAAACTTGGATATCAATTTTGAAATTGATGGATCTTAGGGTAGATAGTGTATTACTGCCATCTCTATGAGTAGAAACCACACTATTATATAACCAATACTATACTATTTAGGAAAATAAGTCAAGCCCCTCCTTTATTTGGCATTGTCGAAAACTGACTATTCCTCTAGGTAGAAGTAACCATGAGAAGGGATCTACTTCCATGGGTGATACAACCATAACAATTTTCTCTCGATCACTCTTTGTTTATCAATGAAACTCTTCTTTTCTCCTCTATGTTCTTTATAGCCATCTAGCGATATTTTTTAGATAGAATATTGACGCGAGAGATTGGCTTAATGGAATTTGTATTTGAAAATATTTTACCATTGATCTTGGTGAAATGAGAACTTGCAGGACAAAATTACACTACGAACAAGCTTGCGGGGCACAA
Organism: Picea sitchensis; assembly: GCA_010110895.2. NCBI lineage: Eukaryota > Viridiplantae > Streptophyta > Pinopsida > Pinales > Pinaceae > Picea > Picea sitchensis. Next base: position 139,285 of record SNQJ01S0002742.1, on the reverse strand, counting down.
AAACAGGCCCGCGGGGTGCTTTAATTACCTCATAACACAGTATCTAGCGAGGCTATCCAGCGAGGCACGAACCTGATATGTTTTGCTGGGTTAATTTCAGGGATTGGTATTATGGGGTCAAGGTTTGTATCATGTGGGCGTGCATGATTAATGCTATGGGATACCGATTCAATATTTATTTATTCTCTTGTAATTCAATACTTTCCTATTTACTGTGTAAATAAAAACCAAAATTAGCATGAGTTCCATGTATTAAAATATTTAAGCAATACATATTATTTTCTTTAAAATCAAGATTTCTATCTCAACTATCATGGCATTGGTGCAGGTCTTAGTCTAAAAGATGGAACAAGAAGAGGTATCACACATTCTAGTGTGGGTCACTCTTACAGGATATTGAAAAAATGTAACATTTCTCTTAACATGCTTCTTTAAGCCCACCCACCTTTAATATAACACTCTATTTGTCCATATAGATATATCGTGTGATAAACTTAAGATATAAGGAAATTAGCAAGGATACCAGAGGAATAATTTGTGATGTTAGATTATACTCATCCCTTACACCATAAAGGTGAGTACTGTGAATGCTTTGCATAAGCAGAAGATGTGAATTTGTGAAGTGCATCCCCGTTCAAATAAAATTATTCATTCTTATATAATATAATGTATAAGAGAATAAGAGATTAATTAACCCCCCTCTGATCCTCTTGAAGATCATGGAGGAAGCATACAAATTTTTGGTTAGGAAGAATAGTCCGATATCTATTTCTCTCGAGATTAGCCAATGCAAACCAATTAGGACAACTTATTATATTTTGTTCAAACTTAGGATTTTTTTAGTAACATGCAATCAGGGTGAAAGTAGACGAGTTTATCAAACTAGGAAATATGAATTAGATCAGGCTTGAATTATTATAATTATTAAAAGTAAATATACTTCACATTTGAATCCCAAAATTCCAATATTATTAACACTTTCAATGGTTTCGATGGAAAGGTTGCTAGATCTATTAGATAAATAAATTATAAGATTTTTTTAGGCTTCTCTGTTACCATGGTTAACCTTTATTCATTTTTGCATTGCTTCATTTTACATTAATGATTTCTGGAATTAATTAAAGGATGTTAATTATTTAATTTGTTTTGAGATAATTTGTGACCTCATAAACATGAATGCTACCCCCTTAACCTCAAATATAAGATAAGGAAATATTTGATCGATTAATGTTGTCTCCAAGGTACCAAAAAAATACTCAATGATGAAAACGATTCCAACAGAATATTCCCTAGCAACATGTATATTTTCTAAGATATCTACACATAAGATCTAGTTAACAATGAGGCATACACAACTTGCAATGGTGGATGAAGAGAGGAGACACAAAATGGAGAAAATAATGAAGGAATTTCTATTATTTGTATTCCACAAAAAACGAGTGAATAATTTACAATAGATATAGATTACATGAGAAACTGATGCACCATAGTAGTGACATAGATATATCTAGACACTCATTGACATATAATAGAGAGAACTTCCACCTAGACCTAGTTAATTGAGCCATGCAATCATCAATTAACTGATTTACACATGTGGAAGTGAGAGAAACACATGCAACTGCTGGTGACAAAACCAAGGTTGCCATGCATGAGTGAATTCCACTAGTCTAACTGAGTGTATCTGACTTCGAAATGAAGAGGATCACCCTAAACTGTAGGGGAATATTCTCTAGAGAGAATATTCTCATCTAAGGAAGCGTTCTCAACATTGGACTATCAAACTTAGGAAAATAATTCGAGGTGAGTGTGTAATATCTCCAACATAACATTACTAAAGGTTGAAGGGATATTGAAAAAGGTTTTGTCAATTATGTGCATTCAACAAAGGACACCTTAAGGGAAGGTAATCGTCAAGCATGTTTATCCAAATCTCTGTGGGTAGTGGAAGGGTAAGGTATGCTGAAAGTAAGGGTCAGTTAGTATTTTAAATTTAGGATTGGTAGGGGACTCCTTTACTTTGGATTATAAACAAAAATATAAAAGGAGGGTTGTTGTGGCCACAACAAATGGCGACATAATAGAAGAACCAATTATCTCAGTCAATAGAAATCCAGGGCCTTAACTTCAAATATGAATATGGAGGATGAGTCTAAGACTTAAATTGCAGTCAATTTTTTCACAATTATGGGTACCATAATAGTACTAAATCCTCAAAAGATATAATAAAAAAAGTTAGACTACTTGTCATCTAAAATATATTTTTCAATGAGCCAATTAGTAAGGTAAATTTCTTTAATTAGAAGCATACTTCTGATTGGATTTAGTTTGATTGTGGGTCTTGACCTTTTATTATATGCAGGAATCTACATGAGTATGTTCCTCATCTTTCTGTTCTTGTCATTGTTTCATTGCCAACAAATGTCCATATCCTCGACGAAGATGCCTTGGTATCATACAAGCATGGACCTGCTGCCAGCAAGCGTCCATAGCCCCGATGGGTTTACTTGTACTTCCCACACTATTAGTAGTGATTTCAACTTCCCTTTTTATTTGAAATTATACTCACCCTTAATATTTGTATATAAGAATTACATGTACAACTGAGTGTATAAGAAGCAGGGTGATACAAGAGTAGCTTTGATTTGCTAAGTAGATGCCATGCACTTCGATTTAACGCATAATCCCTGCCAAGAGCCATCATAGTAGCGACTTTCACATTATTGTGAGATGAATGGGGCTCAAATAAAAATATATATAGACACTTCCTTCGTTTCATGGTTAATTATACCGTATTTTATAGGCATATATGTTCCACCAAAACTATGAATTAATATCCATAATTTAAAGATTGGATAAAGAGGCTATTTAGATTGAGCATCCCACGGGTATATGAATTGCATGGATATATTCACTGTGTTGAAACAAAGTTGGGTATTCTTTGTATTTAAACTTCATGGTTAATCTTCTTGCATAAAATAGTAGGGTCATGTAGGCTCAAGGGACACCATTATTCCAAGAAAAGGTTGAAGCAGTACACACATCTTCAAGGGAAAAGTTGAATATTAAAATAATTCATAGTAATGTAGGTCAAATTAAATATAGTTAAAGTAACCAGGACCTAGCTAGAGTGATTTCCAGGTACTGACATATGTCATAAATATCGAAATAAACTAACCAATGACTCACAGAGACTGATATTAGAAAAGACTTGACTTATCTAACTTTTCTTTGTTGATAGTACAACCAAGAAGTGGAGATTTCAATATTTTCCTATATGGTCTACAGATTCATATCCATATATGAAATGTTGGGGAAAAATGATTTTGAAAACGTATGTCTTTCAACCTACTTATCTTTTTAAAAATTCTATCAAATTGTTCCACTTATTTCATGTTCCTCACTTAATGCAACAAGAGTGAACTCAATGGTAACTGTGAAGAAGAGGTTGAATCATATGAGGAGTAATCGAGAAATGTTAGTCATTGAGAGTAACATAGGTTGAGGTGTTAATAAACGATTCCCTATAAAGAGATCTATTATAGGTAAGGTCAAGGGTATTAATCGAGATCAACCAGTCAATCATATTGTACGAAGATTCAATAGAAATATCTGAAAGTTCAAACCCCTAATCTGTTAAGAAAAGTTATTCGAGGTTAAGTGAATCATGTGGATGATCATAAAAATAATGACAAGTGAAACTTTCTTTTTCATCTGGTGAATCATGAGATCATGTTTCAACAAGATTTTTCAAATCAATAAAAACAATATACTTCCACCGACACCCCCTTTTTCTATGGCAAACAATTTTCCCATCAGGTTTTCAATTAAAAAAATGATTTTGACTTATTTTGACCAAGATTTAGGTTTCCTCTTTCCATAAAAGATGATTATAAATCTCAAAGATTTAAATGGTTCAATATGATGAGGTAAATACCAGATAGGTCATTAAAACCTCAAGGTGTTTGAAGGTGTCAAGAGGCATGCCAAATCATCATGTAACCCAACGCTCATCATCAGGGCTCCAACGTCCTCCATACAATGTGCAATGTACTAAGAGAAGCATCATCAATGTCCTTCAAAAGACCATGTCAATAATGAATCATCATCAAGCAAGTATCAGAGAATTCAAGTGAGACCAACCATCATGGATACAAGAGTAGTCAAAATAATAAAAATTAATCCACAATTAAATATGAAATCCATGTAAGCAATTCATATTAGGTATCCTCTTCAAACTTCACGCTAGCTTAAGAATTTATGAAATTTTCCAAGTGTAGGTATGGAAGGACCATCATAAGACCCTATTAGGTGTGTTAGTACCCAAGTATAGGAGTAGTTCCTGATAAACACATCAAAGTGTAAGTATGAGTGAATGGTATGCCATGGGTTTTGCTTCATGGTCATGGTGTCATTGACATGCAAGGCCACATGTGAGGTTCATCTCCATGAGTTCCTTTGTAGAGGGAGTGCTTGGTGCATTGAGTTACCCTTTCCTCATAACTATTTGTTTCTACCCCTTATCTTACCTTTCGATGTTCATTAATTTCTTTGCAATACCAATTTTAGGTTTATGGATTTATTTTACTGGGATTCAATTAAGTGCTTTTAATTTGATATTGATTCAGTGCATTAGGACTTGGAGTGATGACCTCATAGGGAGGGGGTAGAGCTCAAGATGATATTTGTCTTTTTATTTATCATTTGTATCCCATTTCATTTTTAATTCTTTTACCAATTGCATCAACCTTGGGAATTCAAGCCCCTTCTTCTCATAGGAGGATGCATGTATGAACCTTTTAAGGATACATGTAACAACCACTTCTAAAAGATAGGAAAATGGGAGGAATCTAGATGAAAATTTGTCAAGTATGGAAAGGAATGGTAAGTTACCCCTATCAATCCCTCCCAATAGTAACATGGTTCCCCAAGAGTGAAAACACTTGAATAGGACAATATGATAGCCACCAAGGCGAAACAGGGAAAAAAACATAACTTCCAAGCATAATGATCCATTATCTGACTTCAAACCATGATTCTCACTTAAATTCCTAATGTATTAAATGTAACACTTTATATGAATTAATGACTAATGTGCCTCATGTATGATGGACCACCACCATCGAATGAACCTTCTAATCAAATGAATGAGCTAAAAAATGATGAGGGGAGGCATCTGAGGGGACACTATTTGTGGAGAATTCCAATCATCATATTTGGGATCATTGTATTCAATGTGGATCATGAAGAATGATCTCCTCTAGTTACCCCTAGATGAGAGGGGGTAACAAGGACGATAATCCATAACAACAATGAGGATTTTAAAAATTCAAGTTGATAAAACCATGTTTGTTAGAGTTACAAGGATCCTTGTTGAGATACCACGGGACAAGGAAGAGACACAACATTATTTATCTACAAAGAAAATTTTCTCCAAGATCTATGAAAAAGTGCAAGAGAAATAATGCCCAAACCTTGGGATCAGATAGCCTTACATATAATGAAAGATATAACCTATGACATAAGGAAATAATATGTTCCATACATACCACTTCATAATGCTAGACCAACTAAGACAATTCTACTATCAATTTCCTATGAAGAGCTTGAACATCCATTACTATATATTACATTCTCTTAGAGAATCAAGTGCTAAAGTGAAGGAAGGAAGAGTGGATTCCTTAGTCCATGATGGGCTAATCAAAATCATTGTTTGTGATGCATTAGAGAAACACATTTTCCAAGTTGTCTAGGACAAGTTTTTTTCTACGAACAAAGAATAATTTTTGGCCTTGCAAGCCAATTCAAGCCAAGAAACAACAACAATAAGAAGGCAAGAGGTAATATAGGCACGAGTAAGAAAAGAAGGAAAAAAAAGAAAACAATCCAAGAAGAGTAAGAAAAGGAATACTATGCCATAACAAAATAAGATGCAAGAGATATTGCATCCACATTGGTTCACATGGGTACACATCAAGGTAGCCTAATTAAGATCAATTCAGAAATCCCATCAAGAGGGAAGAAACATAGAGTCACAAGGGAAACAACCAACTTTCAATAAACCAAGAATTTGGCCATTGAAAAACATACACCTGTTATAGATCTTGAGAAGGATGTATGACCTTTTAGCATAGAAAATAATCTTGGTAAATCCTAGGAGGGGACTCAAAATGAGAAGAATGAACCTAAATTGGAAGACCTCATGGCCCAACTAAAACAATCTATGGAAATGACCCTAAAATGGAAAGAAATTGTATTAGGGAATCACAAAAGATAGATCACAATTGTAGAGGACTCTAGGGCACAATTTGAGCAACATATTTTAAACTTGTAGGAGAAATTATAGATCCTCAAGATACAAGATATAGATGATAAGAAGCAGTTGAAGGAACATAATGAATAACTAAGGGTTGAATTAGAAAACAAACAAGGGAGGTTGAAGACAAGGTCAAAAATATTGAGGAACTAGGGTAAGCTATCCATCTATTAACAAAAGTAGAATAAATGTTCTCTTGTAGAACTCTTGCAAGGACATACACTTTTCTCCTTAGATAACAATTGTTCAAGTTCCAATTAAGTTAGATTTCCAACTACCTCCCTCATGAGCTAGAAAATAAAAGAGAATTCAAAAATATTTATCAAAAAAAAAAAGAAATAGGTAAAGACCATCTTTGTGAATTAGACCTTCATAGTTTTACAATGCCACACCCTTATAGGTGGTCCCCCAATCCTTATGTGGGGGATGTGCAACTTAGGAAATTTTCTAGTAGGTTCACAATGAAGAGTCAAGAGATACATAACTACACAAATACATGGAAGAGTAAATAAGTATCCATATATGGGTTAGAGTATAGGCAACAAGGCAGGAAGATATACTCAAAAATCACATAACCTTGACCTCAAACACAAAGCTAGTACCAATATTGGAGAAAACACATAGAGGGAAAATTTCCTGCTATGAAACAATGGTTAAGGGTTCAACATAAAGGTCAATATAGTTTTTATAACATAGGTGGAATGAGTTACCTATTACCCTTAAAAATTTAGAAAACCATTCTCTATATAAATTGAGGTCTACCTTCTTTAGGGAATAATTATACACATAAATAGTGGAGAATATGAAACTCAAGTGGATTGAGATGAAGTTAAAATACCCTTTACTACTCCACCCTATATCTATAGGAGAGGTGGATGAGTAAAAAGAAAGAATAAGATAGAAGGAGGAAGAACAAACAACATGATATTATAACATAGAGGAAACCATCCATATCATGGGATATGATTTCAGATAATTAGCATGTAGAGATCAACAGTCAAATCAAGAAAGACAAGCAAGGGAAAAATCATTTTTCATACTACTGTTTTATTTCATAGGGATGTGAAAAACCTCTAGCTAGGGGTTAATTATGGGATTTCATTTTTTCTTTTATTTATTCCATCCTATATAAACTTTTGATACTTTTTTCTCCAAGACTTGACCCTCATATAAAACAATGATGTCCTTTTTTCATTATGAAGGTTATTGTGACATGTGCTCGTCTGTCCACACATGATTTGCTTAAATAATTGAATATGAAGGTGATGCACTTTGTTCTTGAATTGTTTTAAGTATTATTTAATGTATTTCATACGAAGGCTACTATGGTTCAAAGGATAGGAGTGGATAAACAATTCACTAAGGACAAGATCGAATCCTCCTCACTTATGACTCAAGAAAACCAAGTGCATGATGATAATTTCAAGGGATATTGTCCCTTTTCCCCACTTCAAGAGTTGACAACACTCAAAGAATCATTGATGAACTCTAAACAATTCAAATTAGCTGATATGGGAGAATTCAAATTGCACAAGGAGGTTGATATCCCAAAAAACACAATGCACATTTTTAGGGATAGATCCCATATATCAAGGGATCAATTGGGAGTTTAGTTAGGTTTTACCTTCAAGAATAAATAGGAGCATAGGAGGACATATTAGGAGTCTCATATTTTATATGCTATCGTTTCTTTACCACTATTGGAGATTCTAATTGTAGTTGAAGGAAGCTTATTTCCCTAATGTTCTGACATATTTTGAATAAAAGTTAAGATAGTTTGGTTACATATTTCAATGTTTCTTGATTAAACAAGGGTTCTAGGAGCATCCTTGAGTAGGGCCCACTAAAGGAGAGGACTAAGAACCATTATATGCATTTGTTGTTGTCTTTCAATTATGTTTTAGTATTGATTATAGACTTCTATAGTAGGATTACAAACTCCTATATTAGACTAGATAGTTCGTTAATTCATGTTATTTCCAACATTTCTACGTTTTTCTTTATAAATTTGAACAACATTTATAAGATTAGTACTTCATGTACTTCATTGCTATGATTTGATTTATAATGTTCAATACTTGAAGCATGTTTGATGGGAAATTTAAGAATACTAAAGGTTGTAAGGATTGATTGTATAATAGTATCCTTTGGGATCCTAGTTCCATTAATGCATTAACCTATTTCTTTATTCCATAAAAGTTGACTCGATATTTGTTTTTACCCTTGCACATTTTCAAGGGAGTTAGAGTGAATATCAAAGATTGATGGTATGAAGCAATAGGGGAATGACTAGTTAAAGTTGAACACTTCATTTATGTAATTTTTTAATATGTTAATTTCATATTAGACCTTTGTAGTTGCATACATAGTGAACATCACCTCATAAGTTTACACGAACCCTAGGTTGACATTTAAAGTGAGCTGTGGTATTCAACATTCATTGTTGCAACTATTTGGCCCAATGAGTCTCAAGGCCTTGAGCATAGTCATGGTGGGGAAACAATAGCCTCATGTCCTTGACCATGGTTGTAGGAGGGAAATGAGAACCGACAACCTCAAGCCCTAAACATAGTTCCTAATATCAAACACCGTGTATGCATTATTAAACCTTCTTGATATCAAGCACCATGAATGCATTATTGAACCTTATTGAGCTCAATCACCATGGACAAAACTTAAAAAATATGACATGATCCCCCTGTAATAGGTATTTGGCATTTGAGTTGAATATGGGTGCCATTATGAGGTTCTGGGCATCATGTATGGCTTTCATTTTCATGATCATTGGATTATTAAGATTAAACACCATGAACGTGTCCTTAGACCACCACACAGGGCCATGGATGGTTTGCATGACCTTGAGTATCATAAAAACAGGGCCATGGATGGTTTGCATGACCTTGAGTATCATAAAATAATGAAAATAAACACTTTAGGATCTTATCGAATCTTCTTGAGCTCATCAACCTTGAACAAATTCTCAAATGAACACAGGAAATTTGTAGGGGGTCTTTGGTATCCAAGTGGAATATAAGCACCATGAGTAGGTTTTTTTCACTAGAAATATGTGTCGAGGGATAAACATGTTTAATTGGGACGCAATGGCCTTTAGCCATAATTGAACGTTATCACTCAAGCACTCATGAGCTTGACATCTCTAAGGAGTCTTTGACATCTAAGTTGAATATGGTAAGCCTATGAAGTGTTGGGTATCATGGACGGGTCTTATGTCCATGAGCATAGTCATGGGATGGAAACACGATACCCTAGCCCTAAAAATTTATTATTAGGCTTGAAAGTGCCATGGATGAGTCCTCAAACCATCACCTTTGACCTTTGTTGGTTATTAATCACCTCCAATATTGCTACGAGTTCCATGACTAGTTAGTTGTGCACCAAGAATGTTTCTAGGGTCTAACCAAGGTCATAGGAGAAGAATGATGGGCCTTGTTCCCTAAATGAAACTTTTAGGGATCAATCTCCATGAACAATACCTACAACCCACAAAATTTATAAGGGTACAATGTTAAATGCATCCCTGAATGACCACACATGATCCTTAAACAATATCTCTATCCTACTAAAGGGATATAAGCTAGCGATTAAACTAATAACACATGCCCTATAATGTGTCTCAAGTGAACTCGAAGAATCATTCTTGTGGCTATGGTCAATATTCTTTAGCATTTTGCGTGGGATAGAAGTACCATATGTGGTGTTTGTGCACTAGAAATGGGCCCCGAGGTCTAAACATGGTCAGCAAGATAGGGCTTAATCCCTAAATGAACCTTTTAGAGCTCAAGAACTATGGTTAGGGTGGGAATACATTGTTGATGTTCAAATTGGTCACAATCCCAACAACAACCTCATGAGGATGAAATCCCCATGCATTTTTATAGAGGTGATACCCTCTGCGGATTGTCCAAAAGATGTATCTTTGATGTTCTTGGATTGGACTCACAAATGGGAGAATGATAAAAACAAAAATCAAATATTTTTTCTTTTTAGTTTATGTATAGAATGGTTCTTGACAACCAGATTGCTCTTTATGTGAAACATTTGATTGGAAATGGACCACACATCTCTTTAACAATGAAAAGATGAAGAACTACTTCAATATCAAAATAAATACATGCTCACCTTCATTATTACAAACTCCTATGAAACACATGCAAACATAAGATGCAACCATATATTCTCACAAGAAAAAAGAACTGAAATGGTGTTGATCATTTCAAAGAACTTTAAATGAGTTCCACATTCAAAACTTAAAATAATTTGATGGGTATACTTCAAAAATATCATGCTCATAAATCCCAAGGTCCGAGAAATCATTAAAATTTTACACCTCGAAGTAGTTCTTTGTGGATTTTCATAAAATATATTCAACAATACAAAACCATAGATGATTTTGGGGGTTAAATTTCTCCAATGGGATAATTTTCCCTGTTTTTTTTTTTTTTTTTTTTTTTCTAATTTCCATTTTTTCTAAAAAATGATATGCCCAAATTCCATAGAATAAAAATTATTTTTACCTTAAAAAAATCACCAAAATTTTATAGAAACTATATAAATCCTTAGAAATTTGAATATTTTTACAAAACCATCGCCAAACATTTTACATTTTGCATATTAAGGACTAGTAAGATTAGCCCATGTTTCTACATTTTAATATAAATTTCCATCCTTAAAATCATCCCTGAAACATTTTAGCAAACCATTTGACTAATAATAAAAAACAAAGCTTGCCAATTGCAAGGACTAAGCCTCCATGAGTTATTTATACAATCCTGGCTTGCATTTATTAGTCGCATATATGGCTGTAAAATACTACTATGATATTCAAGAAAGATATATGGAAGAATAAAGAAAATACACTAAAAAATCTTAACCTTAAGCTCTGTTAAGAAATACAAGCATAAAACCTTGAGAAACATAGTGTAGAAGAAGGAGAAGAGGAAGAAAAATGGAGATCTTTATTTGTTGATTAGAGACTTGATTGCATACTGATGGCTGAAAAATGATATCTTGATGATCTGAACCTTTGATAATCTGACCTTCAAACCCTTTCTTTGGTGATGCTCCCTTCTTTTAAAATCTCCTCCCAATGCTTCTTGAAGTAGTTAGGGTTTTTCCCTTCTAGAATTTTCCGCACTCTTTCTTTTGGAGTAAACCGTTTTAATTAATGATTTATGTAGTCCTCATTAATGAATTATATGATTGAAATTCATACCTCCAAGTGGGACCCATTTCATATTTAATAAAAGTCATTTAATAAACTTTTATTTCCAAATTTTAAACTGGATGTCTTGAAAAAAGTGGACGTTGTTTTAATTTTTTGAGCATGATACTTTACCTCTCAACCATGGAAAGCATCCAAGGAGTAATATTCATTATTCCATATTTCCAACGAGTGATTTTGAGCGAAATTTGGAGTTCTAGATCTCAAGTTATAGCCTCGAAAAGTTAAGGTTCCAAACAAATTTATCAGCAAATCATGAAAACATAGCTGAATTTCCTTTTAATTTCTGGGAGAATTATGTCCAAATTCAGCTGTTGAAATTTGCCCCATTGTCTAATTCTTCGAATTACCTTTCCAACGAGGTATATTTTTTCCAAAACGGGCGCCTTGATCTTGAATTATGACCTCTGAAAGATCGTTGGTCAACAACCATCCATCTAATTCATGGATCAATCTTGGCCCTTGGTTAAAATACACCTCTTAAATCCCACATGCATTGTGGTATTTGAAAAGTTTAGTTTTTATAATGAAAAATCTCCCATACTTTTCATGTGTAACAAAGGAGATTGTGGAGACCTTGGTGTAGTTCTCGTTCCTTAGGAAAGTTCATGAATTAATAAAATTTTGGTTGCTTGGTCATTGCCAATTCGTCGCCTAGTCAGCGCTCATTCATAGCCCATATGTCATAGTATGATATGATGCCACTTTTCATGACGTGATTGGTCTCCACATGTCATAATGTGATTGGTTACCATGTCTTGGAGTTAAACTTAGGGAAAAATATTAAGTTTGGAGAGAATGGGACAATGAGAAGGTAGATAAGGTATGGTGGGTTGGTGGAGTGTCATGGGGGCAGAGTGTCACAAGATGGGAGAGAGAATCGGGTGTGGATTTATAAGGAGTGTTGCGACGTCGTGGAGAGGATCAAGTGTGGAGTGATAAGGAGTGTCTTAGCACCATGGAGAGGATGAAGTATGGAGTGAAGAGAGGGGGAATGGGATATGGGGAATATACTAAGTAAGGGAGAATTGATCGGTTAGATGGAGGGGATCAGGGGTATGGTAATGGGAGATGAGAGAGATAAATTCTTATTAACTGTTTAAGAGAATAAGTGTTAATAAGAGAATAAGATTAAGTGTGGATAAGATACTAAGAGAAATGGAAGGAAATGAGAAGAAGTTGTAAGTAATGGTTAAGTAAGGAGAAGTGAGACTAGAAAGTATTCCAATACTAAGTACTGAGAATGAGACTAAGTATAAAAGAGGAAAATTAGTGTCGAGAGAGGAACCAACTACATTTCTCATGGAATAAGTGCTCTTTTAGACAAAAACATGGATATCTTGAGCACATAGAATCAGATTTTGAATCCACATAATGCATGAAGAAGATGAGATTGAGGACTACACCATGAACCATTGATCTTTCAAAATTTATTTATTTTGATATCAATTTTTATTATTATTCTAAAGAGCAAAAAATTGAGGTGACCAATTTTTTTATCAGCAACTGGCTCCAACCACGGGATAGTGATCCCATGTGGGTTGTTGAGAATCCAAAATCCTGGTCAACTTCCTTCTTCATTGGGTTGTGGAGTCATGTTCAAAATAAATCCTTGTAATTTCTTGTCCATTGGGTCATGGAGTGATGTTCAAGCATTATTTCCATCTAACAACTTCTTTATTATTCAAAAATTGTCAGAAGAAGCAGATTATGTACAAGGAAGATCTACCTACCCTAACCTTTTTGGAGGAAAGGGACACTTTTCAAGTGTAAATAGATTTCCAATGGATTCATTCAAGAATCCAAATGATCTGTGGAATTAAATATGGAATTGGGGAACCTATCAAAGCTACTATCAAGGAGTTAAAATCATTCCCAAAGTATACCAAAGTAAAATTGAGCCAGATGTGCCCAACATCTGATTGCATTGCTTGGCCAACAATGCTTTGGAACCATGATTCAATAAAATCAATTCTTGGTGGTTGCTTATGAGTTATGCAATCTTTAGTTGAATGAGAAGTTTTCCATTTGAAAATTTCTTCATCTTTCTCCTTATCACTGACCATATCCAAGACTCTTGATTTATTGATTATTTATTGAAAGAATTCTTCCTTCATGCAATGACCATGTTTCCATGGAGAGGTTGCAAATATAAATTGTTGTTGAATATTTGTGGAGAACCGTAAGGCTATCTTTTTTTTTTCACCAACAACTTCATTATCTTCAGAAATAAACATATCACCCATGGATCCTCTTATTGAAAATGCTCTTCTTTTGATGCTTGGAAGATATCTTCCTCATTAAACTCTTCAAATGAACTACCAACATCATAAAATTTTGATGTAAACTGATGATGATTACTCCTATTCATCCAATATAAACATTCTTCTTATGGCTTTGTATAAACTGGATGTACCATTTGAGAATCTGCTGCAACATTTTCATCGTGATTATATTGAATGAAATCCTTGTGTACATCAAGTAGAGGTTCTTTAAATTCATCTTTAAACTCATTATAATCATCACTCTCAAATTGAGCACATGAGAGATTGAAATTTCCCTCCAATGGAGCATGTAAAGGATGGTATTCTTCTTGAATTTAGGGTTATTATTTTTTGTTTCAAGAATAAGATCTAAGATTTTTTTTCACATCTTTCATCAATTCTTTCTTCTAAATCCATTCCTCCATTTTCTTGGAGAAATATCGGAAAATTTAATAGATCAACACAAGTTTCATGAACATTTCTTTGAATGACTTGAGCTCACTGAATTAACTCTTTCCATCTGCACTTCCCCTCTTGCTTCAATAAAAATATTGTATTCACAAGCAAGGCATTTTCATAACAACCATAAATGATGACATCATTTGCAAACATTTCTTGAGGAATCTCATGAAGAACTTTCATAAATCTGAAAGTGAAATATTTGATTGTCTCTTTTTCATTCATATGGATTTCAAATAGCTTCAAGAAAACATAATATGGATCTTTCCTTGGAAAATATTTCTCAACGAACAAATTTTCTAATACATCCCAACTAGTGATGGTTCCAGGAAACAATGAATAATACCATTCACTAGCATTTTAATTTATAATTAAGATAAATAACAGACATGCAACATCATTTTCAGCCACATTATAAATCTCACAAGCAATATCGAACTTAATCAAATGTTTTTCTGCATCCACTGAAGTATTTCTGAAGAACATGGGAAACTTATCCATGGAAATATTTGGCAAGGGATGAAATTCAGCCTGCAAATTGAGTGGGATTCTTTGCAACTGTTTCTTTCTTTGGGTATCTTCTCTCTTTATTATATCGTGAACAATTGTTTTTGGGCTTGGTGGGGAAGGAAAAATGTCATCAAAACATGAAATAAACTCCTCGTAGGATTCTTCATAAAGATCTTCTTGAAATTATGAAATCTTTTTGGTGTAATCACCAAGGCAATTTTCTTTAAAAGTTAGAGTTTTGATGATGGAGTTTCTAGGGAGATCATCCTCCTAAATCTTGTATGGTTCATTCAATTAAAGTTGTCACAAATGATTTGTTACTGAAGCTTCAACAATATGTCTTCAAGGCCATTCAATGCTCCTTGAACAAGGTTTTCAAAAACCCAGTTCAACTTGAATCAATCTCTAGATTTTCTTTCAAAACTTCAAGTTCTTGACAACTTCTAGTTTTCCAATAATATTTGATCCTATAAAGTATCATATTTATTGAAAACAAATCATTCCCCAGTTGAGTCACCAAAAATGTTGATGTTCATATTGGTCACAATACGAACAATAACCTCACAAGGATAAAATCCCCTTGCGTTTTTATGGAGGTGGTACTCCTATGTAATTGTCCAAAAGATGCAGCTTGATGTTCTTGGATTGGGCTTCCAAATGGGATAATGCTAAATAGAAAACACAAAATATTTATTGCTTTGGCTTATGTATAGAATGGTTCTTGATAACCAAATTGCTCTTTATGTGCAACATTTGCTTGGAAATGGACCAAACAACTCTTTAACAATAAAAAATATGAAGAAAGGATTCCATATAAAAATAAATACATGCTCACCTTATACATTACAACCCTATGAAACACATGCAAACAAAAGATACAACCATATCTTCTCACAAGAAAAATAATGAAATGGTGTTGATAATTTCAGAGAACTTTAAATGAATTCTGCATTCAAAACTGCAAATATTTTGATGGGTATACTTTGAGAAATCATTAAAGTTACACCCCGAAGTAGTTCTTTGTGGATTTTCATAAAATATATTCAAAAATACAAAACATTTTAGAAAACCAATTGACTAATACTAAGAAATAAAACTTTCCAATTGCAAGGAATAAACCTCCATGAATCACTTAGACAATCTTGGCTTGCATTTATCAGTCACATATATGTCTATAAAATACTCCTATGATCTTCAAGAAAGAGATATGGAAGAATAAAAGAAATACACTCAAAAATCTCAACCTAAATCTCTATTTAGAAATACAAGCATAAAGCCTTGAGAAAAATAGTGTAGATGAAGGAGCAGAAGAAGAAAAATGGAGATATTTATTTGTTGATAAGATAATTGCCTACATACTAATGGCTGAAAAAACTATCTTGATGATATGAACCTTTGATAATCCAAACTTTGAACCCTTTCTTCGATGTTGCTCCCTTGTTTTAAAATTTGCTCCCAATGCTTCTTGAAGTAGTTTGGGTTTTGTCCTTCTAGAATTTTCCACACACTTGCTTTTGGAGTAAACCATTTTAATTAATGATTTATTGAATTCTCATTAATGAATTTATATCATTGAAATTTGTGCCTCCAAGTGGAACCCATTTCATCTTTAATTAAAGTAATTTAATAAAATTTTATTTCCAAATTTTAAATTGGTTGTCTTGAGAAAAGTGGACCGTGTTTTAATTTTTTGAGCATGATAGTTGACCTCTCAACCATGGAAACCATCCTAGGAGAAATATTCATCATTCCATATTTCCAATGATTCCTTTTGAGTGAAATTTGGAGTTCTGGATCTCAAGTTATAGCCTCGGGAAGTTGAGGTTCCAAACAAATTTATCAGCAAATCATAAAACAAAACCTACTATTATTTTAATTTCTAGAAAAATTATGGAATTATTCATCCCTTTAAACATATCCCATTGTCTTCTTCACCGAATTATCTTTCCAACAAGGTATAGTTTGTCCAAAATAGACGTCTAGATATTGAATTATGACCTCCGTAAGATCGTCACTCAACGACCGCCCATCTAATTCATGGATCAATCTTGGCCCTTGGTTAAAATATGCCTCTTAAATCCCACATGCATTGTGGTGGATGAATTGTTTAGTGTTTATAACTGAAAATTTTCGATACGTTTCACGTGGAACAAAGGATGTTGTGGAGATCTTGGTGTATCTCTCATGCCTTAGGAAATTTCACGAATTAATAGAATTTTGGTTGCCCAGTCACTACCAATTCATCACGCAGTCATCACCCCATTAGTGTTGAGTAATATCCCATGTGTCATAGTATTACAGGATGCCATGTGTCATGATGTGATTGGTCACCATATGTCATAATTTGATTGGTTACCATGTCTTGGAGTTAAACTTAGGGAAAAATGTTAAGTTTGGAGAGAATGGGAGGACACGAAGGTAGATAAGGTATGGTGGGTCAGTGGAGTGTTGCGGGGGTAGAGTATCACATGATGGGGGAGAGAATTGGGTGTGTAGTGATAAGGAGTGTCGCAACGTACTCATGGAGAGGATCCATTTTGGAGTGTCGTGGAGAGGATCAAGTGTGGAGTGAAGAGAGGGGGGAGGGGATATGGGGAATAGACTAAGTAAAGGAGAATGGATTAGTTGGATGAAGGGGATTGGGGGTATGGAAATGGGAGATAAGATAGAGAAATCCTTATTAAGTGTTTAAGAGAATAAGTGTTAATAAAAGAATAATATTAAGTGTGGATAAGATACAAAGAGAGATGGAAGGAAATGGGAAGAAGTTGTAAGAAATGGATACATATGGAGAAGTGAGACTAGAAAGTATTCTAAGTACTGATTATTCCAAGACTAAGTATTCCAGAACTTAGTACCAAGAGAGGAGCCAATTGTGTTTCCCATGGAAAAAGTGTTGGAGTTACTTCACACACACCTAGGAATTTTTTTTCCTAAGGTTTTTCCTATGTTTATTAGTTATTATTCAGTCTCCTATATTTTAGGAAGAATATTCCTCTAGGGTGAATATTCTCTTTAGTTTGATCAATTGAGTGGAGTCTAGATGTTACATTGGGATTATCACCATGCAACATTGGGATCATCACCAACTAATGCGCATTGTCCTTGGGATCGTCACCAAACTAGCACACTACCCATGATTCCCTGATCTCCTCCTCACTTCACTCTATTTCAGTCAATTAACTGAATACTGATAGACTAGTTAACTCAACTAGGTGGCAGTTCACTCCCGTAACTACCCGAGAGACTATACTAAGTGGTAGTTTACTCCCGTAACTGCTGGTGTGTGTCCAAATCACTCTAGAAAACCACTATGGCACATTGGATTCTCCTCCAGTGTGCATTAATTGAGTTATACAGAGTATATCATGTGTAAATTATCATTCGTTCATTTGGTTAATGAGAATTCTGCCATTCTTTCTCTCCTGCTTCTCTTTTCTTCTCTTTTCTCTACAACTATGTATGTCAATTCCCAACTAGATCTATTATGTGCAAGTTCAAAACATTTACATGGTATCAAATCCAACAGACTTTTAGGGAAAAGACACACCAAATTATTTTTGCAGGTACCGAAGATTGAAGACAACAAAAAAATGGAATATCCAAAAGAATTCATTCTTACACCTTACAACTTCTTTGCATGGAAGGAGAAGATGATCATGCATCTTATAAGCAGAGGATTGTACAGGTTAACCATGAACACATAGGCAAAACTGACATCAGCCATAGAAAAATCCAAGTATATAAATCAAATGGATGAAGCATTCAGAACAATATGTAGTCACATTTCTCTTGAACTTCTCTTTCACATATCCGCCTGTAAAACCCCCAATGAAGCCTGGACCACCATGGAAGGGATTTTTGGAAAACAAGACAAGATGAATGGAAACATGCCTGAGGTGGAATTGCTCACATTGGATCCAAAAAGCTTCGACAATCTCCAAGATTTCTTTACCAAATATAAGGATTTGGTGTCACAAATCAAGACTTGCGAGGTTGATAAATCTAAGGAGGAGAAACAAATGGTTCTCACCATTCTCTCCAAAATTGGTCCAAAATATTCAGTGTTTGTATCCACATTCCATTCAGTTAGGTTCACCTTCGGATCTACCTGGATGATGCCCTCTCTTGAGGCCTTTATCGAGTCTCTGACACAAGAGCAGAGCAAGCTCACCAATATGGGAAAAATCAAAGGCCCAAAGCTGCATGCACTTACTGTGCAAGATGGAAACGGTGATAAATATAGGAAATCTAAAGACAAAGACAAAATAAAATCACATGCAAATCCGAAGAAGGAAGGGTACTCAAAACCCTTCAACAATGCCTCAGGATCGAAAGGTGGAAAGGGAAGAAAAGGGGACAAATGCACTTACTGCCATAAATGATTCCATCCAAAATCCGCATGTATGCAAAAACAGATAGATATAATGACCCAAATACTTCAGAAAAATAACCTTGGAGATCACATCCCCGAGGGTGCCAAGAAGAAGAAGCCAGAAGATCAGAATCCCAATAAAGGAAATTCTAGCCATGCTTTGATTGCCATCAACTCCTCTCCCGATGCTTGGATCGTAGATTTAGGTGTTTCATACTACATGTCTTCCAAAAAAGAGGTCTATTCTTCATTGGATGCATGCAAAGTTACTCCTATTCTGATGGGGGACAACTCTCAAGTCAAGGTCACCGACAAAGGAAGAATTGAACTCACAAAGGAAAGCTTCGAGAATGTGCTGCACGTTCCCAAAATTTTCGTCAATATTCTCTCCATGTATCAGATGACATATTCCGGCACTGGAAAGAGAGTCATATTCACACCTGATGCAATGGATATATATGACATGTAAACCAATTCCAGGGCTGCTACTGGTGAGGTAAATCATCAATCTAGACTTTACACATTTTCTAAATTTATTGAATCAGATTCTACATTACTGCTTACCCATGCTGATGAAATAAGTAGGATATGTAAGAAAAGGTTTGGGCATTTACATTTTAGATATATGCAACAAATTAGAAATCAGGGAATGGTTGATGGTCTACTCGACATCCACTTCTCCAAAGGAATTTGTTATGAATGTGTTCTTGGAAAACACCCTCAAGAGAAATTGGACAAAGGAAAGACTCAGAGAGCTTCCTCTCCATTAGATCTGATCCATAATGACTTCATGGGCCCTTTTCCGCATCCATCAATCAACAAATCAAGGTATGTGCTCATTTTTTTTTGATGATTTCTCATGCTTCACATGGATTTTATTTCTCAGGAAAAAATCAGAGGTCTTTCAACATATCAAAGATTTCAAAGCCCTTGTTGAGACATAGTCAGGAAAGAAAATCAAAATCCTTCGCACTGATAACAGGGGAGAGTATGCCAAACTTGAGATCCAAAATATTTGTTATGAGGAATGGATTCAGTTGTAGCACATAGTTCCCTATACTCGACAACAAAACGAAGTTGCTAAGCGGAAAAATAGATCTCTAAAAGAGATGGCATCTTGCATGCTACATGCAAAGTCACTTCCACATATATTATGGGATTAAGCACTTAATTGTGCAACCTACATCCAAAATAGATGTCCCCATAGATCTGTCAAGGATAAGACCCCCTACGAGGCTTGGAGTAGCCTCAAACTAAAAGTGGCCCACTTTCATATTTTCGGTTCACGTGCATGGGCCTGGATTCCCTTTGAAAAGAGGAAGGCACTTGATCCATAGAGAACATAGTGTATATTTGTTGGATACCCTGACGGTGTGAAGGGATACAAACTTATTGATATTTCCTCGAACCGGCTCATCATTAAGCGAAGTGTCCAATTTGAGGAAAGTGTCTCACATGTACCTCAACAGCTGCATGCAAACACCTTTGTTCTTCCACCTTTCAGAGATGATGAGAATGCACATGTCGAATCTTTGTCAGATGAGAGTTCTGATTCAGAGGATTTAGATGATCCAGATACATAGTCATTATAGTCAGATGCAGAGTTTATGCATCTAGATGCAAATGCAGAGCTAGAGCAGAGGCCCAAGTGGGCCCAAACTATTCTTTTGGATGCACGGGATCTTGTTTGTGATCCAAATGATACTAGGAGGACTTGATCTGAAGGAGCCTCCTCTTGCACTTACTTCCACTGAACCATTTCCACCTAGGCATATTTTCTTGGTTCAGTATTTAGATCCACAGTCTTATGGAGAGGCTGCTAGAAATCCCTTTTGGGAATCCTCCATGAAGGAGGAGTACAAATCCCTCCTCGAGAACCAGACTTTGGATCTAGTTCCCCTTCCTTCTGGAATGAAACTTTTCAGGTGCATATGGGTCTACAAAACCAAGAGCGCAACAAATGGACATATTAGAAGATACAAAGCCAGGATAGTTGCCAAAGGATTTCAACATGTGCATGGCATTGAATATGATGAGACCTTCACTCCAGTAGTGAGGATGGATTCCATATGTTTGGAACTTTCCATTGTGGCAGCCGAATGATGGGAAGTCCATCAAATGGATGTGAAGAATGCATTTATTCACAGAGATCTATCTAAGGAGATCTATATGGAGAAACCCCATGGATTTATGTAGGATTCATATTTGGTTTGTCGACTAAATAAGTCTCTTTATGGCCTCAAGCAGGATCCGAGGGCATGGTATGCCAAGATGGACTCCTACCTATTGTCACAGAACTTTGTACGTTTAGGATGATTGATTAACTTCTACTCCTAGTTCTGTATGTTGATGATTTGTTGACCACCAATTTCTCGACTTCAACAATTGTTGCAGTCAAGAGGATTCTTCATGACAGGTTCTTGATGACGGACATGGGTCCGCTACATTTCTTCCTTGGACTGAAGATCAATTATAATGCATCAGGCATCAAACTGTCTTAGGCCAAGTATGCACGAGATATCCTTGAATGATTTCACATGATAGACTGCAAGTCTTCCTCGACTCCTTTCCTATTAGGAGTTAGACTTGAGGATGGCGGGGACACTCCACTGGTTGAAAACACAATGTACATACAACTAGTGGGGAGATTTTTGTATCTCACATACTCCAGACTAGACCTCTCCTATGTAGTTGGAGCAGTCTGTAGGTTCATACAGGAGCCACATTAGCTACATTGGAAGGCTGCAAAACGTATCCTTCGATATGTACAGGGAACCATCACCTTTGGGATTCACTATTCAACAGACTCTAGATTGGACCTCATCAAATTCATTGATTCTGACTGGGTTGGTGATAACATTGATCGCAATTCCACATATGGTTATTCACTCAGTCTTGGTTCCAGGACTGTCTGTTGGTCAAGAAAGAAGCAGGTTGCTATTTCTCTATCTTCAGCCGAGGCAGAGTATAGAGGGGTAGTTAATGCAACCATTCAAGCTATGTGGCTACAACACTTTCTCACTAAGTCGGGAATTCAATTTCATCGGTCGATCATCATATGGTGTGAAAACCAGAGCACTCTGAAGTTCTGTAGAGATTTAGTTCAGAGGGCCCAATGGATGAAGCACATCGAGATCCACATGCACTACATCTGAGACTTAGTACATGAGGGGGTCATCGACCTATAGTTCTGTCCTTCAACAAAAAAAACTGCATACATCTTCACCAAGACCTTCACTGAGAAGAAGTTCCATTCTCTACACAGACGTCTTAGAGTGAAGGACACAGTTGCCTAGAAAATGTCAGTTCTTCGTTTTAGATACATTGTACTTTGATGAGGGGTTTTCCCCTGAGGTTTTCCCTCTTTCCTCACTTTATTTCAATGTATCTTTTGTATTTGGGTACCTAGCATGGCCTCATTGCTGCAACCCATATTTTATTTTCACCATAGCGATGTTGAGGGGGGGTGTTGAAGTTACTTCACACACACCAAAGAATTCTTTTTCCTAAAGTTTTTCCTATGTTTATTAGTAATTATTCAGTCTCCTATATTTTAGGAAGAATATTCCTCTAGGGAGAATATTCTCTTCAGTTTTCACTTGAGATTGATCAGTTGAGTGGATTCTAGATGTGGCATCGACCCCCTACCTTAGCAGTGTCCGCTAACCTCCCAGTCTAAGGATCGTTCCAAATTCTTCGAGCCGGATTAGCTCTTTGATTCTCGGTTGGAATCCAACGAACAAAATCCACAGGTCATATTATGAAACTCCACCTGCGCAAACAAACACTGGGCGCGAGTTACTTCCACGTGACCACTACCTGTGACCACAAGCCTAACCAAAAGGCACTTCGTGATTTCGAGACTTATATGTATGAGTCACCCCGACTCCTCCAATTCTCGAAACTCCAAAAAGGGCTTTACGCGTGATAACTCCTTTCCTTATCTCTGCTCATGTGACCATTCGCCACGACATAGGGACAATCCTCCAAGTGATTCAGGACTTCGCAACTTGTGAATTTGGGACGTAGTCCAATGCTCTGCTCCAAATTCTGATCCCCAAACTTTCGAAATCTGTTGACCCAGATCAATGGTCACGTCTTTCTCACAATTTGACAACTCAGATCTATTCTTCGCGAATCAGGAATTCACGTTTCGGGAAGTCGAAGGATCGATCACCTCCCTGCTCCCGATCCCTGATATCCCAAAATTCTCCCTGGATAAATCAACGGTCAAGATCTCTCCTCGATCAACGACTGTGATATTTTCGCGAGTTCTCACTTCGCGAATTCTCACAAGTCTTCCCTTTGACCTTTCCCTCCTACGAGTCAACGAAATGTTGATCCTTCACCACGTGTTTTGTCACAATGGTCGGTCCCAATGGTTTCGGGACTTGGGAATTCTTTGGACAATCAATGATCCACATTCTCTCCTTGATCGACGACTACGATCAAGTCGCGAACTCGGGTTTTGTGAGTTCTTATAATTTTTCCCTTTTACGTCTCCAAGTCGTGAGTCAGCGAAATGTTGATCTATTGCCACCTGTCCTCTAACGATGGACGGTCCCGATTGTTTCGAGACTTCACATTTCACGGTGTCCACTCTCCTCTGCAACTCCAAAGGGTTTAAACCTTATGCACGTTCCCTGGATCCAACGACTGTTGGTCCACGCGCTCTCAGATCCAATGGTCTAGATCTGATCTCCTCCCGCGCTCGCTTCTCGTTGTTTGGATGTGGGTTCCAACGGTCCAGATTTTCTTACCATAGCCGATCTGACAGCTGTTGTCTCTCCTCCTCATGAGATTGTAATTTCTCCCTAACTTGGAAGAATTCAAAAGTTTCAAAGGCTGCGGCCTTTGATTCTTCTGCTGTGAGATCGATGTCTCGAGTCTCACCTACGTTCTAAAGATGCTGTCTCTCCTAATCTTTTAGACTTGGAATAATTCCACTCCTGCATAATCCTTGTGCTATCTCTTCTGATCTTTCGACTTGCTCAATATCTAAGGGACTCGACCGTTCTGCGTCTTCCCAAAAGACTTCTGGTGCCCTCTTGGCACGTTCTATGCTCGACCTCCTGATCTTTCGAACTTGAAACAAATTCTCTCCTCCGCATGCTCCTTATGTTTGACCAACCTTCAACTTGTTGTCTTTCAACACTTCATACAAGTGTTGTCCTGGTGAAATCCTTGCACAGGTCTTCCTCCAAAGTGTTTAGCAACTCTGTCTCCTTGATCTTCAACTACTTGGACCTCAAAGGTCTATGTCCCTTCTGTCCCTCGAATAGATCCAAGTGCCCTCTTGGAAACTTCCACTCAAGCACTCCTTTTTGATCCTATAGAGTGTTCAACAACTATGTGAGTGTCTTCTACTAGACACTTTCCTTATCTCTGAACTCTAAATAGAGTTCTTCTTGTGCAATCTTTGCACTCGCTCGATTCCCAACTAAAAGAGCTCTACAAAATCCTCATCAATTTTGTTTTCTCTCTATGCCCTCCTCTACACAGTCTCACCTCCAAAGTATTCAGTAACTCTGAGGCTTCTTCCCAAGTCTATGACTCCTTTGGTGCGCCCTCTAGACAGGTTATTGCCTGAATTCCACAAAACTCAGATGTGCACTCTTTGCACTGGCTCATAGAGTCTTCAACACTCTGTCATGCAACCCCTTTCATTTAAGCCACAAAGAACCCAGACTGAAATCAGAAAACTCTCAGACAGATAGAGAAGTCTATCCTTCACCTGCAGATGGATTCTAACATACATCTATAGCATAAAATAACACAGACATGAAATTCATTCATAACCACATAAACACACAAAGAATCTCATGCAGGAAAAACTTCTCTTTGTATTAATATGAATGCCCAATTACAATATGGGTGAGCTCGGACCGCAACAAAGTCTCGGCTCTCTCTTTTCCTCTCCTCTATTCTAATCTCATATGCCTTCTTATTAATATAGATTCAAAGATCTTTTTACAAAAGGGGCTCCTCGAGCTCTTCCCTCCAAGCTACCTACTCTCATTAATTTACATTGAATTACATTCAATGGTTGTCTAATCCGAATCAGATCTAGATCTTTAACCTGTCAACCATTAAAGGCGACTCTATATACAACCTGTAAAAAGGAAATGATTTGTCTCTTCCAGCCTTACAAACATTTAATTACATTTTGAATTTTGAAAATGAGAGGGCTGGAGCCTCTCCCTTCATTGAATGAGTGCTCAATGTGTTGTCTAGCTGGTGTGTTGCTGGGTTGGAGCGATGCTCCTGCATCATACTCCACTGCTGTAAAAAATTCATGAGCTTCCCAGATCTATTGAAATCCACCTGGATCCCAAACTGTCTTCTGGAGCTGACCATCTGCTCCACTGCTTCGCTGCTACTATTGCTTCTTCCCTGATGCTATGGTAGGCTTCCTTCTGCTCAGCTTCCCTTTTCTAACTACTTCTTGTGCTAAACTCAACATCAATCTCCTTATTTTTTCAATCACCTCTTCCAGTTGCTCCAATGGCTGGTTCTCTAGAAGTATTCTCTGCTTCACTTCCTCCTCGTTTATGGGCAGATCAACTTGACCCCCCTTGCGATTTTCTCCATCTCTTGTGGCATTATCTTACCACCCTATTGTAGACTTCAGTTCTGCAGTCTCATCACTGAGATGTTGCTCAGCTTCCTCCTTTGACAACTTGACGGTCAGCTCTCCTGCTGGCATATCTCCAGCTTCCTTCAGTTGCTCCTTGGGATGGTATGCTCCATCTTCTTTTGCAGGCCTCGACGCTGCAATCATCATCTGTTCAACTTCATGGCTGAAATTTCTGAGCAATTTTGTTGAATTATCTCCTCCTATGATCTGCATGACTGTCTGCTCATGGAAGTCATCTATTGGATCTGGATTGTTCAAACAATCCTCCATCATCTCCAACTCCTTCTCCCATGGAGTGAGCACCTTATCTGCATGCTCTTCTTCTGCTAGGGCATATTTGAATGTTTGTTCCATTTCTTCTTTCTTTTTGATAGTATTTTCTAGCCGTCCTTCTGTTGCTGCACTCACGACACACACTCTGGCCTCAACTGGGCTATTTGGCAGGAATATGTCAATTCCTCCAAAGATCATAAAGTATTTTTGATTCTTTTCCATCAGATCTCCTTACTGATCTGAACTCATCTCTGAGTTCATGAGACCCTCAACCAATCCCGTCTCGCTTCCCTTGCCCACTTGGAAAATTGGGATTTCTGCCATGCCCTCCTAGCAGTCTATGATCCTCCAATGATCCCATCTCATTGCCCACTTGGAAACTTGGAAGTTCATCACTACCCACCTGGCAGTTTCTGAGACCCTTCTCTAATCTCCTCTCCTCATCATCACTGAGATGTCTTCCTATCTCTGGTTCACAGATGTGAACCATCTCCTCCTCACCTTTGAGTCTCTCAACATACCTTAGCCACGTTCTTAACAACATGTGATGTCCTCTAGCCAACAATTTCTGAATGGGTCACTTCAGCTTCTTATTCATGGACCACTCATACACCCAATGCACTTTAGCATCTTGCTACATTTTAAATGCAAGATTGTCCATTCATGCTCTCATCTCGTTGAGCTCTTTGTCTATCTCAGTCTTGATTTTATGCTGGCAGTATTCTCTTGGAACACGTTCATGGCCTTCAATAGCCATCCTCTTCTTCTACCTGCCTTCCTGGAAAGTCCGTTGTTCACTCTACAATCAAGAGCATTCCCATCTTCTCCTACAACCCACATGGCTGTCAATTGTCTGCTTCCTACATGAAAATAGATCTCCACAGAGAATCAACACCCTATCTTCAGATTCTGATACCACTGATGGTATCGAACTATCTTCTTTATCTCCTTCTCCTGAAATATACAGACAAAAAATTAGCTTTGATACCACATGGCGTAGACCCCCTACCTCGGCAGGGTCCGCTGACCTCCCGGTCTAAGGATCGTTCCAAATTCCTCGAGCTGGATTAGCTCTTTGATTCCCAGCTGGAATCCCATGAAAAAAATCCACAGGTCCTATTATAAAACTCCGTCTGCACAAACAAACACTGGGTGTGATTTCCCTCCACGTGACCACTACCTGTGACCATAAGCCTAACGAAAAGACACTTCATGATTTTGCGATTTCGGGACTTCTACGTATGAGTCACCCCGACTCCTTCGATTCCGAAAACTCTGAAAAAGGATTAACATGTGCTAAATACTTTCCTTATCTCCACTCATGTGACCATTAGCCATGACTTGGGGCCAATCCTCCTAGTGCTTCGGGACTTCGCAACTCGCAAAGTTGGGACGTAGTCTAATGCTTTGTTCCAAAGTCTGATCCTTGAACTTTCGAAACCCAGATCAACGGTCACGTATCTCTCGCGATATGATGGCTCAGATCTATTCTTCGCGAATTGGGACTTCACATTTTTCAAAGTCGGAGGATTGATCACCTCCCTGCTCTCGATCCCCGATATCCCGAAATTCTCCCTGGACAAATCAACAATCCAGATCTCTCCTCAATCAATGACTGTGATCTTTTCACGAGTTCGCACTTCGTGAATTCTCACAAGTCTGCCCTTTGACCTTTCCCTCCTGCAAGTTAGTGAAATGATGATCCTTCACCACGTGTCCTGTCTTGATGGTCGGTCTCGATGGTTTCGAGACTTGGGACTTCTCTGGACAATCAACGGTCCACGTTCTCTCCTTGATCGACGACTACGATCAAGTCGCAAACTTGGGTTTTGTGAGTTCTTATAATTTTTCCCTTTGACTTCTCTGAGTCACGAGTCAGTGAAATGTTGATTTGCTGCCACCTGTCCTCTGGCGATGGACGATATCGATGGTTTTGGGACTTTGCGTTTCGTGATGTCTACTCTCCTGTGCAACTCCAAAGGGTTTAAACCTTGTGTACGTTCCCTGGATCCAACAACTATTGGTCCATGCACTCCCAGATCCAACAATCTAGATCTGATCTCCTCCTACGCTCACTTCTCATTGTCTGGACGTGGGTTCCAATGGTCCAGATTTTATTCCCACAACTGATCTGATGGCTGTTGTCGCTCCTCCTCCCGAGCTTGTAATTTCTCCCTGACTTGGAAGAATTCAAAAGTTTCAAAGGCTGTGGCCTTTGATTCTTCTGCTCTGAGCACGATTTCTTGAGTCCCACCTACGTTATAAAGACACTGTCTCTCCTGAGATTTTGGACTTGGAATAAGTCCACTCCTGCACAGTCCTTGTGCTATCTCTTCTGATATTTTGACTCGCTCAATCTCTAAGGGACTCGACCCTTCTACGTCTTCCCAAAAGACTTCTGGTGCCTTCCTGGCAGGTTCTGTGCTCGACCTCTTGATATTTCGAGCTTGAAACAAGTTCTCTCCTCCGCACAGTCCTTATGCTTGACCAACCTTCAACTTGATGTCTTTCAACACTTCGTTTGAGTGTTGGCCTGGTGAAATCCTTGCACAGGTCTTCCTCCAGAGTGTTCAACAACTCTGTCTCCTTGAGCTTCAACTGATTGGACCTCAAAGGTCTCTGTCCCTTCTATACCTCGAAGAGATGCAAGTGCCCTCTTGGCAACTTCCTCTCAAGAACTTCTTGCTGAGCCTACAGAGTGTTCAACAACTCTGTGAGTGTCTTCTCCTAGACACTTCCCTTATCTCTTAACTCTAAATAGAGTTCTTCTTGTGCACTCTTTGCACTCGCTCGATTCCCAACTGGAAGAGCTCTACAAAATCCCCAACGATTCGGTTTTCTCTCTGTGCCCTCCTCTGCACAGCCTCACCTCCAAAGTATTCAGTAACTCTGAGGCTTCTTCCTGAGTCTATGACTCCTCTGGTGCGCCCTCCTGGCAGGTTCTTTCCTGAATTCCATAGAAATCATATGTGCACTCTTTGCACTGGCTCACAGAGTCTTCAACACTCTGTCATGCAACCCCTCGCATTTAAGCCACAAAGAACCCAGACTGAAATCAAAAAACTCTCAGATAGATAGAGAAGTCTATCTATCACTTACAGATGGAATCTAACATACATCTATAGCATAAAATAACACACACATGACATTCATTCATAACCACATAAACACACAAAGAATCTCATGCAGGAAAAACTACTCTTTGTATTAATATGAATGTCCAATTACAAGATGGGTGAGCTCAGACCAAAACAAAGTCTCGTCTCTCTCTTTTCCTCTCCTCTATTCTAATCTCATCTGCCTTCTTATTAATCTAGATACAAAGATCTTTTTACAAAAGGGGCTCTTCGAGCTCTTCCCTCCAAGCTACCTACTCTCATTAATTTACATTGAATTACATTCAATGGTTGTCTAGTCCGAATCAGATCTAGATCTTCAGCCTGTCAACCATTAAAGGCGACTCTATCTACAACATGTACAAAGGCAATGATTTGGCTCTTCCAACCTTACAAACATTTAATTACATTTTGAATTTTGAAAATGAGAGGGATGGAGCCTATCCCTTCATTGAATGCGCGCTAAATGTGGTGTCTAGCTGGCACGTTGCTGGGTTGGAGCGATGCTCCTGCATCAAGATGCTACATTGGGATTATCACCATGCAACATTGGTAGCATCACCAGCTAATGTGCATTGTCCTTGGGATAATCACCATACTAGTGCATTACCCATTTTTCCTTGATCTCCCTCTCACTTCACTCTGTTTCAGTCAGTTAACTGAAGACTAGTTAACTCAGCTAGGTGGAAGTTCACTCCCGTAACTTCCCAAGAGACTAGACTAGGTGGTAGTTTACTGCCGTAACTACTGGTGTGTGTTTAGATCACTCTAGACCACCACTATGGTGCATTGGATTCTCCTTCAGTGCGCATTAGTTGAGTTATATAGAGTATATCGTGTGTAAATGATCACTCATTCATTTGGTTAATGAGAATTCTTCCATTCTTTCTCTCCGACTTCTCTTTACTTTTATTTTCTCTGCAACTATGTATGTCAATTCCCAACTAGATCTATTCTGTGCAGGTTCAACACATTTACAAAAAGTGCTCTTTCATACAAAAACATGGATATCTTGAGCACACATAATCAAATTTTGAATCTACAAAATGCATGACGAAGTTGAGACTGAGGACTACACCATGAACTAATGATCGTTTAAAATTTATTTCTTCTTATATCAATTTTTTTGTTATTCGAGAGAGAAAAAAATCAAGGTGACCAAATTTTTGATCAACAAACACTTGGGCCTTAGGCCCTAAATATTTCTTCTCAGGATGAATCACCATGAACAACACTTGTAAGCCAAAACAAAATCCATCTCTAAGGGGTATTGGGAACAAAATTTGGATATGGATGAAATTAATAGGTTTTCTACATCGACGATGGGTCATAGGGATTTGAATGTAGTTGAGGAAGGGAAACAAGTACCTCAAGATATTGTTGAATCTTCTCAAGCTCAATACCCTTAAACAAGTCCTTGAACCAACACATAAATTCTTTGTAGGGGTTCTTTGCATGCTTATGAGTGGGATACATATGCCATGAGTAGGTTTTGTGCACTCGAAATGGGTCTTGATTCCTAAACATGGCCAAGAGGGGAAACAAGGGTATTGATCCACAATTAATAGTTCTTAAGAGTCAAGCACCATGAAACAAACCTATACATAGTGACATAAGCCCTCATTAGGGGGTCTCTGGCCTAGGAATTGGATATGGGTGCCATTAAGATTTTTTACACTATGAGGATGTATCTTGATTCTTAAGAACTTGACCATAGTCATAGTCGGGAAACAATACACTTAGATTATTGACCATGGTTAGGACAACAAACTTATGCCATTTACTTAGCTTCTTAAGCTTAAGCACCATGAACATGTCCCCAGATCACCACATGGGACCATGGATTGTTTGCAGGGCCTTGACCATCATCAAATACCAAAAACAAGTGCCTTAGGATCTTATTGAAGCTTCTTGAGCTCAATATCCTTGAATACGTACTCGAACCAACATGTAGGAACTTTGTAGGGGGTATTTGGCCTTTGAGTGGGATACAAGCAACCATAACTAGGTTTTGTGTATTAGAAA
>SNQJ01S0002742.1:69969-80274 GCA_010110895.2 Picea sitchensis | reverse complement strand
CAAGTATTGTTGTTGTGTATTTATTTGAAGTACATATTTAACCATTTACAAGAACATTTCCTCATACATAAGCATTTACAAGAAGAATCACGAACTTAACACATAAGTTTATATTGCATATTTATACACATGAAGCAAGGTCATGTAAAGTTTATTTTAATGAAGTAGGGGTGCTTGCATAGCATAACAAGTCGGCCTTCTATTTTCAGATCAATGTTTGTCATTCCAAATTATCTAAAACCAAAGTAACCAACTCATCCAACACATATATGAAAAGAGACAATCCCACTCTTTTTGTTTTAATTTACAAGAATGTGATAAGAATTTGTGTGGGTTTTTGTTTATATAAAATTATAGCTATGAAAAACTCCCTCACCTTGACATGTTTCAAAAGGATATCTTTAGCATTAAAACATTATTTCATGAGAAAAGCACCTATTTTCCTCTCTTGGGCATATTCAAGGCCCTTAGGCTTATCCCCTTTGCGCAAAACCCCTAATAGCACTTAGAATACTACTTGGGGATCAAGTATCTCATAGAGACCATATATGGTATGGTTGGAGGCCTTGCTCAAGGAACTTGAAGCCTAGAAGGTTCATTTTATTATATAAAGCCCTTGTTTTTATTTTCAACCATGATCTAGGCCCCTAGACCCATCACTACTATGCAAAACCAAGTAATGGCATCCATATCTCACTTAAGAGCCAAACATCCCATAGAAAATATCCTATGCGGTGTTTTAATGCATCTGTCACCATGCTTGAACCCAAGAACTTTTTTTAAATTCCTAAGGCCCTTTTTATACTTCCCTAACCATTGTAAAGATGCAAATAACCATCGATGTTATTGAAAACATCATAATGTCCCCTAGTAAACCACTCACACTCAAAAATAAGAGTGAGCTCGGGTGGTTTGGTAGCATGTTAGTTATCCTCCCCACCCAGGTTCAATTCCCTTAAAGTGGACATGTTGGCCCATTGTGATAATGTTAGAAGGGTAGAATACCCTGGGATAGAGGTCCACTCCGATGGGATTTAAGATGCCTCAATCACTATTTTTTGTAATTTTTTTAATGTTATACATACACACACACATGTGCACAATTTTAACACTTATAAATCTATGGACCATCTTTAAAAACCTGGTGGAAAATGGAGATAAGAATATGGATTTGAAAAAATGAATGTGTCCACATTTTTCATTCCAAATTAGCTAAAACCAAAGTATCCAACTCATCCAACACACAAATGAAAAGAGACAATCCCACTCTTTTTGTTTTAATTTACAAGAATGTGTGTGGGTTTTTGTTTACATAAAATTATAACTATGAAAAACTCCCTCACCTTGACAAGTTTCAAAAGGATATCTTTAGCATTAAAACATTATTTCACAAGAAAAGTACCTATTTTCCTCTCTTCGGCATAGTTAAGGCCCCTAGGCCTATCCCTTTTGTGCAAAACCCCTAATGGCACTTGGAATACTACTTGGGGGTCAAAGATCTCATAGAGAGCATGTGGTATGGTTGGAGGCCTTGTTCATGGAACTTGAAGCCTATAAGGTTCATTTTCTTACATAAGGCCCTTGTTTTTCTTTTCAACCATCATCTAGGCCCATAGACCCATCACTACTACGCAAAACCAATTATTGGCATCCATATCTCACTTAAGGGCCAAACATCCCATAGAAAAGATCGTATGTGGTGTTTTAATGCATCTCTCACCATGATTGAGTCCAAGAAAATTTGTTAAATACCTAAGGCCCTTGTTATAATTATGTAACCATTGTTATGATGCAAAGATCCATCAGTGTTACTAAAAACATCATAATGCACCCTAGTAAGCCACTCACACTCAAAAGATGCCCAAGAGATGATGCAACGTTTTGTGGATTGTAAATGTTTTTCATGGTTATTGAGATCAAGAGAGTCATTTAGGGAACGAGACCATTATTTTCATCACATGACCTTGATTAGACCTCTAGACCCATTATTCACGCACAACTAACCAAGTCATGGAACCAAAATCACCATTGTAGGCAACTGATAACCACTAGAAGTCTAATGTGGTAGTTTGAGGACTCATACATGGTGCTTAATCCTGAGAATCAAGGTTTAGGGCCATGGGCTCCTTTTTCCCTCCCCCCACTATGGTCATAGACATGAGACCCATCCATGATTCCCAATATCTCATAATGGTTCTTATATTCAACTAAGGCGTCATAGACTCCATGGAGAGGGATCCTATCATGGTTTTTAGGTGTTTTTAAGGGTGCTTGAGATCAACAAGATTTAATTAGGGATTAATTTTATTGTTTCCCCTTGACCATGTTTACACATTGACACACGTTTCTAATACACAAAACCTAGTTATGGTTGCTTGTATCCCACTCAAAGGCCAAATACCCCCTACAAAGTTCCTACATGTTGGTTCGAGTACGTATTCAAGGATATTGAGCTCAAGAAGCTTCAATAAGATCCTAAGGCACTTGNTTTCTAATACACAAAACCTAGTTATGGTTGCTTGTATCCCACTCAAAGGCCAAATACCCCCTACAAAGTTCCTACATGTTGGTTCGAGTACGTATTCAAGGATATTGAGCTCAAGAAGCTTCAATAAGATCCTAAGGCACTTGTTTTTGGTATTTGATGATGGTCAAGGCCCTGCAAACAATCCATGGTCCCATGTGGTGATCTGGGGACATGTTCATGGTGCTTAAGCTTAAGAAGCTAAGTAAATGGCATAAGTTTGTTGTCCTAACCATGGTCAATAATCTAAGTGTATTGTTTCCCGACTATGACTATGGTCAAGTTCTTAAGAATCAAGATACATCCTCATAGTGTAAAAAATCTTAATGGCACCCATATCCAATTCCTAGGCCAGAGACCCCCTAATGAGGGCTTATGTCACTATGTATAGGTTTGTTTCATGGTGCTTGACTCTTAAGAACTATTAATTGTGGATCAATACCCTTGTTTCCCCTCTTGGCCATGTTTAGGAATCAAGACCCATTTCGAGTGCACAAAACCTACTCATGGCATATGTATCCCACTCATAAGCATGCAAAGAACCCCTACAAAGAATTTATGTGTTGGTTCAAGGACTTGTTTAAGGGTATTGAGCTTGAGAAGATTCAACAATATCTTGAGGTACTTGTTTCCCTTCCTCAACTACATTCAAATCCCTATGACCCATCGTCGATGTAGAAAACCTATTAATTTCATCCATATCCAAATTTTGTTCCCAATACCCCTTAGAGATGGATTTTGTTTTGGCTTACAAGTGTTGTTCATGGTGATTCATCCTGAGAAGAAATATTTAGGGCCTAAGGCCCAAGTGTTTGTTGATCAAAAATTTGGTCACCTTGATTTTTTTCTCTCTCGAATAACAAAAAAATTGATATAAGAAGAAATAAATTTTAAACGATCATTAGTTCATGGTGTAGTCCTCAGTCTCAACTTCGTCATGCATTTTGTAGATTCAAAATTTGATTATGTGTGCTCAAGATATCCATGTTTTTGTATGAAAGAGCACTTTTTGTAAATGTGTTGAACCTGCACAGAATAGATCTAGTTGGGAATTGACATACATAGTTGCAGAGAAAATAAAAGTAAAGAGAAGTCGGAGAGAAAGAATGGAAGAATTCTCATTAACCAAATGAATGAGTGATCATTTACACACGATATACTCTATATAACTCAACTAATGCGCACTGAAGGAGAATCCAATGCACCATAGTGGTGGTCTAGAGTGATCTAAACACACACCAGTAGTTACGGCAGTAAACTACCACCTAGTCTAGTCTCTTGGGAAGTTACGGGAGTGAACTTCCACCTAGCTGAGTTAACTAGTCTTCAGTTAACTGACTGAAACAGAGTGAAGTGAGAGGGAGATCAAGGAAAAATGGGTAATGCACTAGTATGGTGATTATCCCAAGGACAATGCACATTAGCTGGTGATGCTACCAATGTTGCATGGTGATAATCCCAATGTAGCATCTTGATGCAGGAGCATCGCTCCAACCCAGCAACGTGCCAGCTAGACACCACATTTAGCGCGCATTCAATGAAGGGATAGGCTCCATCCCTCTCATTTTCAAAATTCAAAATGTAATTAAATGTTTGTAAGGTTGGAAGAGCCAAATCATTGCCTTTGTACATGTTGTAGATAGAGTCGCCTTTAATGGTTGACAGGCTGAAGATCTAGATCTGATTCGGACTAGACAACCATTGAATGTAATTCAATGTAAATTAATGAGAGTAGGTAGCTTGGAGGGAAGAGCTCAAGGAGCCCCTTTTGTAAAAATATCTTTGTATCTAGATTAATAAGAAGGCAAATGAGATTAGAATAGAGGAAAGGAAAAGAGAGAGCCAAGACTTTGTTGCGGTCCGAGCTCACCCATCTTGTAATTGGACATTCATATTAATACAAAGAGTATTTTCCTGCATGAGATTCTTTGTGTGTTTATGTGGTTATGAATAAATGTCATGTGTGTGTTATTTTATGTTGTAGATGTATGTTAGATTCCATATGTAGGTGATAGATAGACTTCTCTATCTGTCTAAGAGTTTTTTGATTTCATTCTGGGTTCTTTGGGTTTAAATGCAAGGGGTTGCATGACAAAGTGTTGAAGACTCTGTGAGCCAAGGCAAAGAGTGCACATCTGATTTCTATGGAATTCAGGAAAGAACCTGCCAGGAGGGCGCACCAGAGGAGTCATAGACTCGAGAAGAAGCCTCATAGTTACTGAATACTTTGGAGGTGAGGCTGTGCAGAGGAGGGCACAAAGAGAAAACCGAATCGTTGAGGATTTTGTAGAGATCTTCCAGTTGGGAATCAAGGGAGTGCAAAGAGTGCACAAGAAGAACTCTATTTCGAGTTAAGAGATAAGGGAAGTGTCTAGGAGAAGACACTCACAGAGTTGTTGAACACTCTGTAGGCTCAGCAAGGAGTTCTTGAGAGGAAATTGCCAAGAGGGCACTTGCATCTCTTTGAGGGATAGAAGGGACAGAGACCTTTGAGTTCTGAGCAGTTGAAGCTCAAGGAGACAGAGTTGTTGAACACTCTCGAGGAAGACATGTGCAAGGATTTCACCAGGCCAACACTCGGACAAAGTGTTGAAAGACATCCAGTTGAAGGTTGGTCAAGCATAAGGACTGTGTGAAGGAGAGAACTTGTTTCAAGCTTGAAAGCTCAGGAGGTCGAGCACAGAACCTGCCAGGAGGGCACCAGAAGTCTTTTTGGAAGACGCAGAAGAGTCGAGTCCCTTAGAGATTGAGCGAGTCGAAAGATCAGAAGAGATAGCACAAGGACTGTGCAGGAGTGGACTTATTCCAAGTCTGAAAGCTTAGGAGACACAGCGTCTTTATAACGCAGGTGGGACTCAAGAAATCATGCTCAAAGCAGAAGAATCAAAGGCCGCAGCCTTTGAAACTTTTGAATTCTTCCAAATCAGGGAGAAATTACAAGCTTGGGAGGAGGAGCGACAACAGCCATCAGATCGGTTGTGGGAATAAAATCTGGACCCTTGGAACCCACGTCCAGACAACGAGAAGCGAGCACAAGAGGAGATCAGATCTAGATTGTTGGATCTGGGAGCGCATGGACCAATAGTCGTTGGATCCAGGGAACATACACAAGGTTTAAACCCTTTGGAGTTGCACAGGAGAGTAGACATCATGAAACGTAAAGTCCCGAAACCATCGATATCGTCCATCGTCAGAGGACAGGTGGCAGCAAATCAACATTTCACTGACTCGTGACTCAGAGAAGTCAAAGGGAAAAATTATAAGAACTCACGAAACCCGAGTTTGCGACTTGATCGTAGCCGTCGATCAAGGAGAGAACATGAACCGTTGATTTTCCAGAGAAGTCCCAAGTCTCGAAACCATCGAGACCAACCATCAAGACAGGACACGTGGTGAAGTATCATCATTTCACTGACTTGGAGGAGGGAAAGGTCAAAGGGCAGACTTGTGAGAATTCACGAAGTGCGAACTTGCAAAAAGATCACAGTCATTGATCGAGGAGAGATTTGGAATATTGATTTGTCCAGGGAGAATTTTGGGATATCGGGGATCAAGAGTAGGGAGGTGATCAATCCTCCGACTTCACAAAATGCGAAGTCCCAATTCATGAAGAATAGATCTGAGCCATCATATCATGAGAGAGATGTGACCATTGATCTGGTTCAGCAGATTTCGGAAGTTCAGGGATCAGACTTTAGAGCAAAGCATTGGACTACGTCCCAACTTCATGAGTTGTGAAGTCCTGAAGCACTCAGAGGATTGGCCCCAAGTCATGGCTAATGGTCACATGAGTGGAGATAAGGAATGTATTTATCACACATTAATCCTTTTTCGTAATTTCATAAATCGAAGGAGTCGGGGTGACTCATACGTTGAAGTCCCAAAATCGCGAAATCGTGAAGTGCCTTTTCATTAGGCTTATAGTCACAGGTAGTGGTCATGTGGAGGGAAATCACACCCAGTGTTTGTTTGTGCAGGTGGAGTTTCATAATAGGACCTGTGGATTTTTTTCATGGGATTCCAGCTGGGAATCGAAGAGCTAATCTGGCTCAAGGAATTTTGAACGATCCTTAGACTGGGAGGTCAGCGGACCCTGCCGAGGTAGGGGGTCTGTGCCATGTGGTATCAGAGCTGATTTTTCGTTTGTGTATTTCAGGAGAAGGAGGTAAAGGAGATAGTTCGATACCGTCAGTGGTATCAGAATCTGAAGATACGATGTTGATGCTCTGTGGAGATCTGTTTGCATGTAGGAAGTAGACAATTGACAGCCAGGTGGGTTGTAGGAGAATATGGGAATGCTCTTGATTGTAGAGTGAACGATGGACTTTCTAGGAAGGCAGGTAGAATAAGAGGATGGCTATTGAAGGCCATGAACGTGGTCCAAGAGAATACTACCAACAGAAAATCAAGGCTGAGATAGACAAAGAGCTTAGCGAGATGAGAGCACGAATGGAGAAGCTTGCATTTAAAATGTAGCAGGATGTTAAAGTGCATTGGGTGTATGAGTGGCCCATGAATAAGAAGCTGAAGTGACCCATTCAGAAATTGTTGGCCAGAGGACATCACATGTTGTTAAGAACATGGATAAGGTATGTTGAGAGCCTCAAAGGTGAGGAGGAGATGGTTCACATCTGTGAACCAGAGATAGGAAGACATCTCAATGATGATGAGGAGAGGAGATCAGAGAAGGGTCTCAGAAACTGCCAGGTGGGAAGTGATGAACTTTCAAGTTTCCAGGTGGCCAATGAGATGGGATCATTGGAGGATCTCATAGACTGCCAGGAGGGCATGGCAGAAATCCCAATTTTCCAGGTGGGCAAGGGAAGCGAGACGGGATTGGTTGATGGTCTCATGAACTCAAAGGTGAGTTCAGATCAGCAAGGAGATCTGATGGAAAAGGATCAGAAATACTTTATGATCTTTGGAGGAATTGAGATATTCCTGCCAAATAGCCCAGTTGGGGCCAGAGTGTGTGTCACGGGTGTAGCAATAGAAGGACATCTAGCAAATACTGTCAAAGAGAAAGAAGAAATGGAACAAACATTTGAATATGCCCCAGCAGAAGAAGAGCATGCAGATAAGGTGCTCACTCCATGGGAGAAGGAGTTGGAGATGCTGGAGGATTGTTTGAACAATCCAGAGCCAATAGATGACTTCCATGAGCAGACAGTCATGCAGATCATAGGAGGAGAGCATTCAAAAAAATTGCTCAGAAATTTCGGCCAGGAAGTTGAACAGATGATGATTGCAGCGTTGAGGCCTGCAAAAGAAGATGGAGCATACCAGCCCAAGGAGCAGCTAGAGGAAGTTAGAGATATGCCAACAGGAGAGCTGACAGTCAATTTGTCAGAGGAGGAAGCTGAGCAACATCTCAGTGATGAGACTGCAGAACTGAATTATGCAGCAGGGTGGTAAGCTAATGCCACAAGAGATGGAGAAAATCACAAGGGGGGTCAAGTTGATCTGCCCATAAATGAGGAGGAAGTGCAGCAGAGAATACTTCCAGAGAGCCATCCATTGGAGCAACTGGAAGAGGTGATTGAAAAAATAAGGAGGTTGATGTTGAGGTTAGCACAAGAAGCAGTTAGCAAATGGAAGTTGAGCAGAAGGAAGCCTGCCATAGCAGCAAGGAAGAAGCAACAGCAGCAGCGAAGCAGTGGAGCATATGGACAGCTCCAGAAGATAGTTTGGGATCCAGGTGGATTTCAATAGAGCTGGGAAGCTCATGAGCAGAGGCTCATGAATTTTTTGCAACAGTGGAGTATGATGCAGGAGCATCTTTCCAACCCAGCAACGCACCATCTAGACAACACATTGAGCAGGCATTCAATGAAGGGAGAGGCTCCAGTCCTCTCATTTTCAAAATTTAAAATGTAATTAAATGTTTGTAAGGCTGGAAGAGACAAATCATTTCCTTTTTACAGGTTGTATATAGAGTCGCCTTTAATGGTTGGCAGGTTGAAGATCTAGATCTGATTCAGACTAGACAACCATTGAATGTAATTCAATGTAAATTAATGAGAGTAGGTAGCTTGGAGGGAAGAGCTCGAGGAGCCCCTTTTGTAAAAAGATCTTTGAATCTATATTAATAAGAAGGTAGATGAGATTAGAATAGAGGAGAGGAAAAGAGAGAGCCGAGACTTTGTTGCGGTCCGAGCTCACCCATATTGTAATTGGACATTCATATTAATACAAAGAGAAGTTTTTCCTGCATGAGATTCTTTGTGTGTTTATGTGGTTATGAATGAATGTCATGTGAGTGTTATTTTATGCTATAGATGTATGTTAGAATCCATCTGCAGGTGAAGGATAGACTTCTCTATCTATCTGAGAGTTTTCTGATTTCAGTCTGGGTTCTTTGTGGCTTAAGTGAAAGGAGTTGCATGACAGAGTGTTGAAGACTCTGCGAGCCAGTGCAAAGAGTGCACATCTGAGTTCTATGGAATTCAGGCAATAACTTGTCTGAAGGGCACACCAGAGGAGTCATAGACTCAGGAAGAAGCCTCAGAGTTACTAAATACTTTGGAGGTGAGACTGTGTAGAGGAGGGCACAGATAGAAAACAAAATTGTTGAGGATTTTGTAGAGCTCTTTTAGTTGGGCATCGAGCGAGTGCAAAGATTGCACAAGAAGAACTCTATTTAGAGTTCAGAGATAAGGAAAGTTTCTAGAAGAAGACACTCACATAGTTTTTGAACACTCTGTAGGATCAAAAAGGAGTGCTTGAGTGGAAGTTTCCAAGAGAGCACTTGGATCTCTTCGAGGGACAAAAGGGACATAGACCTTTGAGGTCCGAGTAGTTGAAGCTCAAGGAGACAGAGTTGTTGAACACTCTGGAGGAAGACATGTGCAAGGATTTCACCAGGCCAACACTCGGATGAAGTGTTGAAAGACATCCAGTTGAAGGTTGGTCAAGCATAAGGAGTGTGCGGAGGAGAGAATTTGTTTCAAGTTTGAAAGCTCAGGAGGTCGAGCGTAGAACGTGCTAGGAGGGCACCAGAAGTCTTTTGAAAATACGCAGAATAGTTGAGTCCCTTAGATATTGAGCGAGTCGAAATATCAGAAGAGATAGCACAAGAACTGTGTAGGAGTGGACTTATTCCAAGTCTGAAAGATCAAGAGAGACAACATATTTAGAACGTAGGTGAGACCCAAGACATCGAGCTCACAGTAGAAGAATCAAAGGCCGCAGCCTTTGAAACTTTTGAATTCTTCCAAGTCAGGGAGAAATTACAAGCTCATGAGGAGGAGAGACAACAGTTGTCAAATCAGCTATGGGAAGAAAATCTGGACTGTTGGAACCCATGTCCAGACAACGAGAAGCAAGCGTAGGAGGAGATCAGATCTAGACCGTTGGATCTGGGAGCACGTGGACCAACAGTCATTGGATCCAGGGAACGTGCACAAGGTTTAAACCCTTTGGAGTTGCAGAGGAGAGTGGACACCATGAAATGTGAAGTCCCGAAACCATCGGGACCATCCATCGTTAGAGGACAGGTGGCAGCAGATCAACATTTCGCTGACTCACGACTCGAAGAAGTAAAAGGGAAAAATTATAAGAACTCACAAAACCCAAGTTTGCGACTTGATCGTAGTCGTCGATCAAGGAGAGAATGTGGACCGTTGATTGTCCAGAGAATTCCCAAGTCTCGAAACCATTGGGACCGACCATCGTGACAGAACACGTGGTGAAGGATCAACATTTTGCTGAATCTCAGGAGGGAAAGGTCAAAGGGCAGACTTGTGAGAATTCGTGAAGTGAGAACTCGTGAAAATATCACA